>BLSH010522711.1:318894-335483 GCA_018402905.1 Glandirana rugosa
ATCGGAATATGTGGAACATTAAAACACAAGTAAATAAAGCAATCTATTTATTCTTTACGTATATCTATAAAGTATGAATGTAAATAACGGTCACAAACCGCTAGGTCAAAAGAAAACTGTACAAATAATCGATTAACTATACAATTTTTCACGACAAATGTTTAAGTTATCGAATTCGATTTTAAATGGGTGTCGGACTGACTTAGTCTCTTGACGTAAGAGTGAAGAGGGTGACGGACGGACGTGACATGTTTCCTCTAAACCTCCAAGTCGTTCTCTCTTCCAAGTTTCAGAGAGACAAATCTTTTGGTTATTACGATACACTTATTATTTATCTAACGAAATAAATGAACACAAAATTACAAGGTGTATAAGGCTATATTATGTTTTGAACTGAATAAAGAAGGGAATTCATGCAAATTCAATTCCCTATGAAAATCATTATTTCTTGTGAAATTGTTTAGTTCTTTTATGCTGTTTCAGCCCTTTTATTTACCCCAGTAAAAACATATAGGTCATTTTTTTCAATAAATGTACAAGAGGGGGAGTTATTAAAGGAGTATGCCTTTTATTACTGTTGAGTATGGCTATTTTCACTTTGAACTGCCAGAAACGAGGAAATAAATAAAAAAAAGTCTTTATACATGCCTGGATGGTTGAAAACGTAAACTATTCACCTTTTGTAAACGGACCCTTATATTTCAGTGAGAATTTTCTAAAAATGTATGTAGTGTGGAAAGTGTTTTCTGTATATATAGCAAAGGTGAGGTAAGAAACCTTTTTATCAGCGGTTTTCACCATTCCGGTATTTACACCTTCTCACACACAGCAATTATATTGTTTTCAGTTGGGTAAATATGCCCACAAATTATGTGTGCACTGAGAAAAAAACGCGAAATCAAACAAGAGGTGAGAATGTTTGTTTCAACTGAAACTTGTTTTTTCTTTAGGGTGATAAGCCACAAAAATGCAAGAAAATGGCTAGCAGATAACTGTTTTTTAAATGCCATGGAGCAGTCAATGTACAAGGAGCAATAATTTAAAATGGTCTTATATATTCCATTGTTGGTACTTGTATAGATATGTGCAGAAAACAGAATTGAGAGGAACTTTAATTGTGATATTTGGCTGCTTTGTATGTTAACATGCATATGCAACTAAGACCTCTGATTTTGTCTGCTATCGTCCTTGCTATGTCTGTCATTTTTTAATTCTTTTTAATAACTTTTAAAAATTTTTGTTCACCCAAGCAGTGGACCGTTACTTCCCCAGTGCCATTTATAAAGGGCAGAAAACACACGCAGGCGCCTGTTATGCTTGTTAATGACTGTGAACTGAACCATCATTGGACATCTCGGATAACAGACTTACGGTACTGAGCTGATCTGAGCAATAGGATGACCAATCACAGTGATGACAAGTGTAAACACACTGTTGTAAAGTATACAGCTCCCCTTTCTCTTGCAACAGGAAACACTAACTTATGAATGAACATTTGCAAACGAATAGTCAGCCGCAGTAGATTAATAGTTATGGGTTTTCACTGGCTGTGGGATTTTTTGCTACCCCCATATTCCTCTCATGTACATCTGATTGGATTACCTGAATGTTCACCCTTCATTGCCCTTATCCTGCACACTAACCTCTTTATCCCCATCCACCCACTATATGTGACCTGTACATTTACCCCTTCATCTCCGCATTCTGCGTATGACCTATACATTAAAGTACCTAGTGCGCCATTTCCAAGCTCTATGTCCTAACCATCGCAATACGAGAATGTTCATTTGCAAAAAATTTGTGGCAAAAATGGGATCCCCTTGGGGTGTCTACTTTCCAAAAAGGGGTCATCTGGAGGATTTTCGTAACATCCTGGTATTTTTATTGGGTATGTTTTATAAACAGAACGTAAGGGAAACTGTTTTTTAAAATGCTTGGTCTTTTTTCCTTTTTATAGTAAAAAATAGAAGACTCAGAGGTTATTAAAATCACTAAAATAAAACTCTATCTGTATAGATATTATAAAAATATTATAACATTTATTTGGTTACTGTGTTGCATTAATTGGTAATTGTCAGTCAAACTATCACTCCACCAAAACAATTACCTGGTAATAAAAAGGCATTACAAGCTGGTACTCAAGTGGTTAAACAATTACTCTGTCTTAAATGTTTCTACTGATGCATGCAAATAATTTGATGATAGAGCTACATGAAGCTTCTTTATTTCTGAGAACAATTGTATTGGTTACCTAGTATCCAATAAAAATTCTGGCATTAACATATCAGCCCCTACTGTGCCCTCGTCCTGCCCAGTACCTGTTGTTTCTCATTTTAAATACCTTGGTATAGTGATCTCTAGGGACTCGGAGGTCACAAAATATGTGGGGCTAAATGTTAACCCTTTACTTAATCAGTTCCATGATAAAATCAAGCTTTGGCAGAAATTATGGCTTTCCCTGATTGGTTAAAATGATACTTATGCCCCAGCTATACCTGCTACACAACTCTCCTGTAGTTATTCCTCTTAAAACATTCCGCACAGTAAACTCCCTTTACCATTCCCTTTTATGGAAGCAGGGCTCTCCCTGGATAAGGCTGGAGCAACTTCAACACCCGAAGACTATGGGATGCATTGCTTTTCCACACCCTTGGTTGTAGTATATAGCTGCACAGTTGCAGCATATGGAAGTGGGCATGTCCCCTCCTGATAGCAGCACTCTGATGCCTCGGGATGCTACTTTAAAGGTAGTTATTTACTTTGTCCCTGCCTGAAGGACTAGATTCACACTCTTTTGCTAAGCCCAGTAGATCTTATCCCGTTTATCAGCTGATGCACAAGGTACGGCATAGAGCTAAACAATTGCAAGGGGGTCATGGGGTACACTAGCTTTTGGACTTTATAGAACAACCCTGTTTATCTGGAACTAGCTAAGCAGCAGTATGCCCCCAAGTGGCAAGAGTATGGTATCACGCATGTAAAGAAGATTTTTATTGGGGGTCAGTTGATGCCTGTGGGCCTTTTCACACGGGCTCATAAACGCACAGGTGGACCTGAATGGACACCCTATTCTCCTCTATGGAGCGGCGGATGTCAGCTGAGACATGTCCGCTGACATTCGCCACTCTCCAGTCCGTAAAGTCAGACGATGGAAACCCTATTTTTCCATCTGTCTGCGGATTGGATGACAGTGGACAGACGGTCCGCTATCATCCGATTTTCCATAGAGCAGAGCGGCGCTCTGACAGATCTGTCATCCGTCGGCTCAATGGGGATCAGCGGAGTGCTCCCCGCTGAGCAAAAATGGACACGGACACGGAAAGGGGCTTTGCTCTGCTCGGTAAACCAAATTTGGTCTCCACCAGCAGATATATTTCTATTACTTGTAACTAAGGCATGTAGTGTCAGCTCAGCATTTTCCTCCTGATTTTTGTCTTTCCCCAATCCCAGTGTTTTCTACGGTGCAACGAGTTTCTTCCATTAGGGGTTTTGTTTCTAACTGTAACCTGGACAACAACCCCTGTAGTGCTAGACTGCAGTAGGAGTTGGGTGTGGGCAAATTGACAGGAGATCAATGGGAGGAAGCTATGGAAGCAGTGTGTTACAGCTCCTTAAATGTGTTGTAATGCCTCTCACAGTTATATAGTCAGGTCCAAATATTGGGACATCAACACAATTCTAATGTTTTTGGCTATATACACCACCACAATGGATTTTAAATGAAACACACAAAATGTGCTTTAACTGCAGACTTTCAGCAATTTACGAGTCTGAAAAAGGGCCCTGGAGACAGCCTCTTTAACAAAAGAGTCGGAAATCACCGGATCCAAAATACAAAGGATACAAGATAAAGAGATCCAGAGATAAATTCAATTGGAAAGTATGATAGATTGTACGAAGGACAGTGTCCCAGTATCTATGGAGCTTAGGGCACCGCAATAGCATATAAAGATCCCCATGATCCCTCCAACACTTGGAACAAAGGGGGGTCCGCCAGTAGGCCCATTTTATGTCGTTTGAAAGGAGTATAATGCACTCTAAGCAGGATATACAGTAGAGTGCATTATACTCCTTCGTACAATCAATCAGACTTTCCAATTGAATTTATCTCTGGATCTCTTTATCTTGTATCCTTTGTATTTTGGATCCGATGATTTCTGACACTTTTGTTAAAGAGGCTGTCTCCATGGCCCTTTTTCACACTCGTAAAGTGCTTTTGATGTATTGGAAAAGTTCCTCATTCCCATCCCCACAGGATTGGATCATTAATATGAGTACCACCGTTCATTATGAAAAAATTATATACCAACATAGGGGCTCTCCCACCACGTATGGGATGGATGGCTGTCGATAACGGGGTTAGCACTTGTGGAGCTGATTTTACATCAATTACTAGGTTGAGGATAAGTTCTCAGGCTTATTGCTTAGTCACCATGTTACCTGAGGTTCGCTTTTACCTTCGTATTCTAAGTTTATTGTATTGTTGTTTATTTCCTAATGTATATTGGTCAAGTTGTGATAATGAAGCTGAGTTTCTATATATATATTTCCACAGATGTACTGTAATTTAAACTACTGCTGATTTCTATGCCCGCATGTGTATTCAAATGTTATTTTGCTATATACTGTGACCCAGATGTCCTGGAACTCTTTTCTGTGCTGGTTAATAAACATTGTCTTTGATTAAATAAAAAAACCATATGAGCCAAACTGATTTTTCCTGCCACTTTTAGTACTATGAGGACCATAGTCATTATTTTCCTTGGAACATAATAGGCAAAACCTAACATTTCAAAACACCCAATTGACCTTTTCGTTTAAATCAGCTAAATACATTAGAGTTGCATCAAATCAAAAGGTTTGCAAAATCCTACATTTTTTTCTCTTTTGACTGTAAAAGAGCAGGTCTGCCAAGAGCATGCTGTAGAGAAGGACCCTTGTCTTCTAATATGCAAGCAGCGGTCTCCTTGAAGAGGTCTGGCATGCCCTTTGCTATAACTTACCAATCAGCAAAACTCATGCTGCTTACTGATTGGAGAGCTCTGTCTGTGAAATATAATAATCATATAGATGTAAATGTAATAGCTCACATTACTTTAGCTACCATTTTCAGCTACTGTTTTCCTTTGTTAGAACTCAATAAGAATAACGCTACATTACTTCTTATTTAGGTGTATAAATTAAGAATATATGAATAAAGACTTGCTGATTACATTAATATATTTACCTTCTACACAGCCTGAAGCTAAAACCTTTCTGAAGTAAGCAGGGTATCTCTTTAAACTGAATTTGTATAAACTTAAACATAAAAATCTTTAAATTGCTATTGTTGTCTATGGCTCTATATATTTACTGTAATTACTAAGTAATAAAGGCTAAGGAAAATAAGAGGTTTTATGACCCATTAACATTCTCTAATGTTGCAATTTTAAAAAATGGACCTCAATAGTTAAATGGTAAAAATAAACATGCTCTAATCCCTGTCTTCTAGTTTCCTTGTCTTATGGCAACAAGCTATCCATAAACTATCAGCATAGAGAAGTGTGCACTATTTTTGGAAGGAACTGTAGTCTACAGAAAGTAGTACAGGAAGGAACTGGGCGCGACACACATTTACAACATTAAATAACAGCAAGAGGTGAGCAAATAACTAGATAAAGGAAAAATCATATATCCCATCAAAGTGAAGTTCGAAACATTTTATGGTAGTTATTTGTCTTATTTTAATAGAAAGTGAGGAGAATCTCTCTAAAAAGAATAAAAAAACACAGACAGCAATAAAAACACTTTTATTAGTAGAGCGGTAAGGGTTTTGAACTATATTTTTGTTACTGTCTGTTCTCATGATGACCCGGGATGCCCTTGCTTTCTGTGGTGTTTTAGGTTACTGGAAGGAGACCGTAAGGTGATGGGAATTCTCTGTTCTTTGGGGTTTTTTTGCCACTGACATTTTAAGGGGAAATTATTATTTTTTATTTATAACTTTATTTACATTTTTATTATATTAAAGATTGAGGTGATTGTAGCCGTATTAGTGCAATCGCGTCAGAGAAAATTGAGTACTGTCCGTGATACTTTTTTTTATTTGCACTAACATACAATTTTTCAGGACAAGCTTTCGGGGTGTTTCCCATTCTTCAAGGTCCAAGCAGTACTGATTCACAAAAGTTTTAGCCGAATGTTAAAAAAAGAAGAGAAAAAAAAAAATCTCAGAGGGAAAGATAAAAAAAGGAAAAACAAACAAACACAAATCAATGTATAAGGCAAATGGTAATAAAGCTAGCAGCAGAGTCAGTGAGATAAGACAGAGGGAGCGCTATAGACTATATATATAGAATACAGGACTCATCTCATATGGGTTTTCTAAAGAGGAAGCACATAAAACTGTTTTCAGACTCTTGAAATTTGTTTTGCTTTGTTGTATACTTGAGCTTGCACTATTGAGTTCTGTAAACAACAGTTTTTTTCTGTAAAAAAAGAAAGAAAGAATAAAAGCACTAAACATTCTCATTCACGTTAAAATTTGTAGAGGTACATAGTTGCATGGCAAAATAATCAATATTGTATAAATGAGTTTAACAGTACATTATTTGCCATTCCTAGGAATTAGTCTGAGAATCAGAGTGAGACAGTTTAAAAATAACGTAGTGCATTAAGTTTAATGCTGGTGTACATACTGTATTGTAGTGAAGTATGGGGCTAACAGAAGAGAAAAATAAATATTCTGGCATTGGTGTAAGGAATAAATACCCTTTCACTAAAAGGAAAAAGTATCCCTACTTCAGTGGTATCACTGCAAGGAAAAATGCCGCTGCATCGGTGTAAGCTGGAGTAAAGAATGTCAATGACAGTGATGCCAGGACTGCCTTGGCATTCATGTTTATTTATTTCAGGTACTTATATAGCAGCGTCAATTTACACAGCGCTTTACATATACATTGTACATTCACATCAGTCCCTACCCTCAAGGAGCTTACAATCTAAGGTCCCTAACTCACATTCATACATATACTAGGGCCAATTTAGGCAGGAGCCAATTAACCTACCAGCGCGTCTTTGGTTTGTGGGAGGAAACCCACGCAGGCAAAGGGAGAACATGTAAACTCCAGGCAGGTAGTGTCATGGTTGGGATTCAAACTAGCAACCCTTTTACTGTTAGGTGAAAGTGCTACCCACTACACCACTGTGCCGCCCATTAGTGGGATGAAGGAAAAGAGGGGAGCTGGTAGCTGGGAGTGTCTCTGTGCATTGAACAAAGGGGTCCTGGGTGGCTCTAGGGAAGAGAAGTGCAACTATGGGGAGAAAATATATATGTTTTAGAGCACTACAAGTAAAATGGGATTGCATTATTTTCAGGAAATACCATTTCACCCATAAGTGTGTTGTTCATGTTTTCTTTGCCTGCACTGAGCACATTCTGTAGATCTTGTTTATTATTTTCTGTGGGTTTGCACCCTCCAGCATCAGCTGAACATCATAGTTTTACTGTGATGACTACAAACGAACATACCAGCATGTTGGGCATTAGCATACTGCTTGTAGTTCAACAGAATATATTAAAAAGAAAGGATCAAACATTTTAAAACATGTGTAATATGTGCCACAACATTTTTGATTTAAGCGTTTATGTTTAGATACCCTTTAACCACTTAAGGACCGGAAGGATTTCCCACTGTAGGACCAGAGCACTTTTTGTGAATCGGCACTGCGTTGCTTTAACTAACAATTGCACTGTCATATGACGTTGTACCCAAACTAAATTTGCATCCTTTTTTTCCCACAAATAAAGCTTTCTTTTGTTTGTATTTGATCCCCTTTGCGTCACTTCTGGTAACCGCTATTAACAAAAAAAGCGACAATTTTGAAAAAAAAAACAATAATTTTTACTTTTTGCTATAATACATATCCAAAAAAATATATAAAAAAACGAATTTATTCATCAGTTTTGGCCGATATATATTCTTTTCATATTTGTGGTAAAAAAAATGCGATCAGCGTTTATTGATTGGTTTACACAAAAGTTGCCGCGTTTACAAACCATGAGAATTTATTTATGGCGTTTTTACTATTTTTTTTTTTTTACTAGTAATGGCGGCGATCTGTGATTTTTATCGGGGCTGTGATATTGCAGCGGATATGTCGGACATTTTTGACACTTTTTTGGGACATTTATACTAAGGTGAGCAGATTTTTAAAATGAAATCCGGAGACATATATATATTTTTTTGTTGGCAAATAGTAAACTATTTTATAAGCATATTTTCCTCAAATGATATATGCAGTGTATGTGGTATGTGTTTATGTAATGATTGTATGATATATACATTATTTGTGGATATCATTTCATACCAGCCCCATAGTATTATTATACCACCCCAACCGCACAACGTCATTATTTTCTTGTTAATAAAAGGGAAAACCATGCATTTTAAAGCACATTTCAAGAGTGTATTATACTCACCAGTGCTCATCAGCGCAGCCTGATCAGTGCCCATCGATGCAGCCTCACCAGTGTCCATCAATGCAGCGTCATCAGTGCCCATCAGCGCAGCCTCACCAGTGACAATCAGCTCAGCTTCACCAGTGCCCATCAATGCAGCCTGTTCAGTGCCCATCAGCTCAACCTGTTCAGCGCAAATCAATGCAGCCTGTTCAGTGCCCATCAATGCAGCATGTTAAGTTCCCATAAATGCAGCATGTTCAGTGCCCATAAATACAGCCTGTTCAGTGCCCATCAGCTCATCCTGTTCAGTGCCCATCAGCTCAGCCTGTTCAGTGCCCATCAGCTCAGCCTGTTCAGTGCCCACCAGCTCAGCCTGTTCAATGCCCATCAATGCAGCCTGTTCAGTGCCCATAAATGCAGCCTGTTCAGTGCCCATCAGCTCAGCCTGTTTAGTGCCAATCAATGCAGCCTGTTCAGTGCCCATCAATGCAGCATGTTAAGTGCCCATAAATTCTGCATATTCAGTGCCCATAAATGCAGCCTGTTCAGTGTCCATCAGCTCATCCTGTTCAGTGCCCATCAGCTCAGCCTGTTCACTGCCCATCAGCTCAGCCTGTTTTGTGCCCACCGGCTCAGCCTAATCAGTGCCCAGCAGCTCAGCCTGTTCAGTGCCCATAAATGCAGCCTGTTCAGTGCCCGGTAGCTCAGCCTGTTCAGTGCCTGTCACAGGCCAGCCCAGACAAAAATAGAGTAGAGCAGGGATAGGCAACCTTTCAGAGGTTGAGATCTACCTGGACAACATGGAGGAAATCAAAGATCCCCAGGGGTCTGAGTTTCTGCCTCCCAAAAACGTTCTCAACTCTTCATCCTTCATAGGTCATATCATACTCCGGCCCAACTGTTTGCTTGGGGCAAAAGAGACACTCCTCTCTGCCCAAAGTGTGTAGCTCACACAGGTGACTTTATACATATGACCTGGAGATGTCCCAATCTGGCAAGATACTGGGCTGAGGTCATTTAAACCATTACTGAAGTAGCTCAACTTCCTATCCCCTTTACCCCACTGGTGTGCCTGTTGGGAGCTACCGTATAGATGAGGAGATATTTCCTAGAGGCATATACTACATGATCACAAGACTGCTATATCTAGCCAGGAAGTTGATAACAAGATTATGGATATCGCATTCCTCGCCTACTAAAGCCCAGTGGATACATTGCATGAACCACACCCTCCTTAGAGAACAGCTGGCTTACCGTCACCGCAATGCCTCTCAAAAGTTTCATCTTATATGGCAAAACCCCAGTAGCCCCGGTACAACTGGTTAGAGACAGATTGCTGCTGATCTAAATCTAACAGGAACTTTTGAGTATGAACTCCTAGGTTTAGGGCATAGTATGTTTGACACATATGAGCAAAAAAGGATTTAGGTACCCTAGTAAGCCCGATAATAAACCTAGGTAGTCTACAAGGTTTATCCACCTTATAATACGTTATGGAAATCCCAGGGAAGGGGGGAAAAGGAGGGAATGAGCACAGATTGGAAGTCATGTATTATTTTCTTTTATCTCTTCTCATTCATTAAATGCCACCATTCTTGAGGTGTATTACAATGATAATACCCATTTGATGCATATTTCTTTGCTATTCTGGACAAATTAGTTGTAATGCTGTACACTCTACTATGGATACTGTAATAGGTGCATGTGCATTTTTGTTTGACGGCAATAAAATATTGTTTTCATTTAAAAAAAAAAGATCCCTGGGGTAGGGGGGTCACCATTTAAAAAAAATAACTGTTGAGCACTCGATAAAAACACAGCATAGTGTCCTCTGCCCCCCCACACAGTAGTTTTACTTCCCTCCTCCCGCAGTAGGGACCTCTGCCCCCATACAATAGTGTCATCTGCCTCCCCATAGCAGTGTCCTGCCCCTTTCACATCACCTCCCCCCCACTATAGTGTCCTCTGCCCCACCTCCACCCTGCAGCAGGGTCCTCTGCCCCTCCTACTATTGCAGTGTCCTGTGTCCCCCAAAGCAGTGTCCTCTGTCCCCTTCACACACCCCCGCTGTAGTGTCCTCTGCCCCCCCAAAGCAATGTCCTCTGTCTCCTTCACCCCTCCCCCCACTGTAGTGTCCTCTGCCCCCCATGCAATGTTCCCTGTCCCCTACACACACCCCTCACCCCCACTGTAGTGTCCTTTGCCCCCCCCATGCAATGTTCCCTGTCCCCTACATACACCCCTCCCCCCCACTGTAGTGTCCTCTGCCCCCCATGCAATGTCTCCTGTTCCCTACACACACCCCTCCCCCCAATGTAGTGTCCTCTGTGCCCTCCAAAGCAGCTTCTTCTGTCCCCTTTAACTCCTCACTGTAATGTTCTCTGCCTTTCCAGTGCAATGTCCTCTGTCCTCTTCATACCCCCCTTTTAGTGTCCTCTGTGCCCATCACCCCTCCCTCCCCTCAACTGTAGTTTCCTCTGTGTTCCCATTTACACCAGTGTGTAGGTAGTACTTTCCTACCTTACACCGGTGTATAGCAGAGCAGAGAATGGGAGAAGTCACAGTAAAGGATAGAGGGCGGGGGTGGGATCTGACTGAGTCAACATTTTACATTAACAACCTGGTGATTGGTTGCTAGAACTGCCCGGCAACCAATCGTCTGCTGGTTAATGCAAAAATGTAATTCCAGCAGCTCCTGCCCCCATCCTCTATCCATTACTGTGCCTTCTCCCGATTTCAAC
Organism: Glandirana rugosa; assembly: GCA_018402905.1. NCBI lineage: Eukaryota > Metazoa > Chordata > Amphibia > Anura > Ranidae > Glandirana > Glandirana rugosa. Next base: position 330,079 of record BLSH010522711.1, read on the forward strand.
GGAGAGCGGCGGCAGTGGCTGGGGGAAGGTCTGTGTGTGGGGCTGTGTTCCCGATCGACCCGCTGACTACCCCCTGTCAACGGGTCGATAGTGATTGATGGCTTGCCGACCCCCAGAGTAGGATGACCAGATGTCCCCAGCCCTGCAAAGCAGAGACAAAACCTGGGACATATTTCTTCTGGGGACAGTGTCCTCAATCCGGGGACTGTCACCTGAAACCGGGGACATCTGTTCACTCTAATTTATACAGCGATCAGAAATTTAAATATCTACTGATTACTGTATACATGTCATTGGCAGTGAAGGGGTTAAAGTGGTAGTAAACCCATCCATTAAACAGTTTAAACAAAACCAGTTACATTTCCGGCATGTGCCGGAAATGTAATGTTCCCAATTTTTGTGCTCTAAAGCAAACTGTCAAACCATCCAATGGCTGGTGTCATAGCTGATCACATGTGCAGCATCATGGCAGTTGTAGATTAAACAGAGGCCAAGATGGCAGCTTCCTTGGCTGAAAATGATAGGAGGGTTTACTACCACTTTATCTGCAGGGGGTGATCTAGGGGTTAACTGTGTTCCCTAGGCGTGTTCTAACTGTGAGGGGGCTGGGCTGCCAGGGGCATAAGAGATCTAACTGATCTCAGTGACAGGGATCAGTAGATCTCTCACATGCCACTTGACAGAGCGGGGAACGTCGGCGTTTGCATCGGCAATTCCCTATTTTTCCTCTCTGCCAGGCAATCGTGGGTAGCCAGTGGATGACTCATACTGCTGCAGAGTGTGGTGGGAACGAGAGCGCGCCGGCAGCAGCGCGCTCCCACCCACTAGCCGCGCACGAGCGAGCTGCCGTTTATAGACGGCGATTCGCAGGATAATGCCACTCTGCAGCAGTAAAAGTAAAGGAAACATTTATTACGACAAATTCAAAAGCTGCCACTGATGATCACCTTCTGGAAAAAAGTGTAAGGACCCATTCACATGTGAGCATCGTGGGTTTTGTGCATTTTTTTTCCATGTATTTTAGCGTGTTTTTGGAGTGGAACCATTCATCTGACTATTCAGGACTTGAACCAAGCGTATTTGCATGTTTTTTTCTGGCATTCTGTCACGTGGTAAACTCTAGGCAAAATGTACAACTGCTATTCATGTTTGGGGTGCCATTAAGAAATAATGAGTTTTAGTGCATTTTTCGAGCCCAAGTGTGATCGGGTCTAAATACTTGCAAAGTTGAAACTGACTGAAAGTTACTTACAATCATGAGCAGTAAAAGTAAGAAAAGAATTCTTTTAGCATCCCTGTTACCCCTCCTGGATTGTGGTGCAGCAATTACCACTGGAATGCAGTTACCAATTAACCAGCTTGCTACTATATTCACTGCCCTTATTGGGGTTGGGATGGGGGTGGGAGTCTTTGTAAAAAAAATGTTGTCTTGTATTGACTGGATCCCTGTATAAATCCCTGTGTATATTAGACTGCTCTTTTTGGTTTCACGGCATCCAAATGGAAAAAAGTTAAGTTGTAGTGAACTGAAGATCAAGTATCTCATGCTCACATCACATCTGTCAGGATGGCTGGAGATGTGAATCCTTGTTAGACAGACAAATAAAAAAATACTAACTGTGGTTTAAAGATAACACATTTTCTGAATGGTTCATAAAAGCAGAGATTATACTGTGCACACATGAACATCTGATAGTAAAGTCCAGCAGACTCCACCAGTTTACAGCATGTGACTGGTTGAAGACCTAAAGTTGCAACACAAAACAGTAAAGAAAGTTTGGTAATTGCCCAGGAAAGCATATATTACATTGTCTAGTGTACATTTCTAAGAGGGTACTAACCTTCATATTAGAGGAATTGGTTTCATTAAACGTCATATGTGATTATTATTCAGTTTGCTTTACAGGACATTAACAAAATGGCAGCCCTATAATTGGTAAACATATGGGAACATGTCACATAGCACCCAACTGAAATGGGCAGCAGGAACTTGGGCACTTCATTTGTCTTATACGTAATCCTAGGCAACAAAATACCCAGAGAATGGCTTTATTTTTTGCATGGTAAACCCAGTGAGTAAACATCAGCTCATACTGATCATTAAAACATAGCTAGCCTAGAAAGAATGTGTTGTACAGTTATACTGTAACAGTGGACATAAACTCTAATGCTATGGAGAGCCGAGATTTATTAGGCTCAATTCACTAAGATGTGTGAGTTTAAAGAAGAACGCTAAGCAAACATCTAAATACATAACACCTACAGGAGGATGACACCACTTTTCCAGTTACAGTAAAGGAATACACTGCCAACACCAATCTGCCCATTAGACATTGAAGGAGCAGTAGCGGACTGATGATGTCATATCTCTGCTCACTCCTCTCTTTCCACCTATCTGGGTGTTTCTTTTTAGGACATTTCCATGCAGTGTACTACATTGGTTCCCAGTGCTTCCCCTCCGACTCCCAGTCTGGATTGACTTTTTACACTAAATTATCATAACAGCCTTTAAAATACCACTGACAGTGTCATATCAGCACTAGTAGTAGTAAACACTTCTACTTACCGAATAGGCTGACTAAACCTTATTGTGCACCTTTGTTAAATAGTCCTTCATTGATATGTAAGGTGCTGTATCATGAGGATAACAGGCAATCAAAGAAAACCAAGGTTGTGTATGACGCTTATTGTACTAAATGGTCCACTTGATATAAAATCTCTGAAGAATGTAGGTAGACAAAGGGTTCCAGAAGAATAACCCTCACAAGTTATAATGAAAGGTTGGACGGGCAAAATATAACATAACAATTCTGGAACCAATGAACTCATGATAAAAAGGTCTGAAAAATGCTGACTTTTGTATTTCATTGATAAGTATTATTCTAGCTAATATTTATTTAATGCCTTAGTTTTTTTTTTAATCAACACAAAGGAAGATACTTACATTCAATGCAAAGGTTCCCTTGTGCTGCTGACTGGTCTCTTCTTCCAAATCCGAAGTCCTTGGCTCCCCCATCCCATACCCCCACAGTCGTAATCTTCTGGTGCTGCAGGGGTTATTGAGATCAGCTGGACCTTTGACAGGCGATCATCAAGATTGCCAACTATGCCCACCCTTTCTGTTCCCCTCCTCCATTCATAGGAGCTATACTACAGATTCTATCAATAAAAAGTGACCAATGAATGTAGGAAAGGGATCCTTCATTCATCTCTCAGCCTTCATTCATAGGGAACTTTTCATTGATGGAAGTTATAGTACAGGTTATAATAATGGAGGAAGGAGCAGAAGGGTGGGTATAGGCGTCTCTCTTGATAAGTACCTGTAACATATCCAGCTTATTGCATTATTAGAGGGGGGGGGGGTCAGAGTACTTTAAACGTATGCCTCGTACACGCGGTATAACTGTTGTATGACTGCACGTTCAACTTTTTCCAAAATCGGCTGTTGGCGGTTGTGTCTAGCATACTGACATGATTCAAGTAATCGGCCAACAAAGCCGAACGTAATGACGTATTACGAACGTATAACGAGGAAGTTCAGGTGAATGTGATTTGTGAATTAGGAACACAGGTTTACACGACTGTGCACTTCCTGGATTCAGAACATGCGGGTTTGCACTTTCAACTTTTGTTGGGCCAACTTCTGTACACATGAGTTAACACTCGTACAATGGCTTGTTGGCCAACAAAATTTTTCTAGTTTACTCAGCCAACTTCTGTTGTACGATTGTCAAACGTCGGCTGTTGTAATTGGGCATAATAACGGTCGGATTATCGTACAACAAGCTGTTGTACGACCGTTGTACAACCGTCGCACCATGTGTACGGGCCTTAAGAGTCCCACCAGCAGCATAAAGGGCTTCACATTGAATATAAGTATCGCCCCTCGTGCTGATTTAACATAAAAGTTAACTAAACTTAGGTTTTAAGAGTTAAGAGCAGTTTTACAAAAAGTCCCATGTCCCTGAAGACTCACTCTCCTTTTAAGAAATGATAATCCCACTGCTACAGCCCACCCAAGAGGTGATGAGGAACTTCACTCTCCCCATACTTTTTTTTAACTTGTTTGCTAGGGTGTCCTCAAAAAAACATACATGCACAGTGAATCCAGAATTGTCTGGTGTAATTAGCCATTTCATCACCACAATCCAGATCCCTCACTGCAAACTTTTTATCTTACATTATCAGAGGGCCGACTGTCTCTTCTTAGTTATTGCAGCCAGCCCTCTAATGATCCATCGCGATGCATGTGCAATATGGTGGAGATTGCTTAGCATATGTCCAGTGTTGTGGAGATAGCGCAATGTCCCCCAGTGTTGCCAACCTCCCGCAGTATTTTTTACTGGCAAAACATGGACATTTTACTGGCGGAGCACATTTTTTACTGACAACATGAAAAATAACAGAACTCCTATTAAAAACTAAGACAATTGATATTTAAACACAACATCAAAACATTGACAATACCCATATCAAGTAATTTTCCTGGTTTACACTTAAAAAGTCAGCACGGCATGACAAATTATAAGCCCCTGATATTTACAGACAGTTGTTAAAATCAGAGATTTTTACAAACTGTCAGTAAATTTACGGGGGGTTGGCAACCCTGATGTCCCCTGGCATGCAAAACCTAAGTATCCCAGGAGGCTTCCAGTGGTGGGGAGCTTCGTTCACACATAGACAAGAAAACTGGAAATGCAAGGGCTGCAAAAAATGTATTTTATGATTAAAAAAACTATGTTGAATATCTGATTGTATGTTAATGACAAAGGAGAAAAATTATAAAAAGTCACTGCAGAGTGTGAAGGTCCACTTTAAGTATACATCATCTACTGTATAAGAGAATAATAGCGGTCTGTGTAGACACACACACACCATATCACATTGGAAAATGTTTACTTTTGATTTGGGGCTCTTATCAATTTATTACAATAAATAATGAACAACCACTTACACATGAAGAGAACACAGCCAGAAGAAGCACATTTAAAAATAACTTTATTATTTCATTATGGATTTCCTGATAAATAGGCGCTTTTGATTACAGTTTTCCAGCAGCTATTTGCTAAAACATCTTATGGCTACAGAAATAGGTCAACTGCAAGACAGTCAGACTTCTTTTTTTTGGCGTGATATCAATGACTCATTCGGAGTCTAAATGAATAAATATTCCATTGGAAACAGCCCAATAGATCTGCAAGAGATGTAAACCTCAAATCAGTTAACATGTCATACCTCTGTATATACTGCATGGGGAAATTATATTTATTTATCCACAGCAAGAAATCACCATTTTTCTAAGAAAACTCAAAACAAATTAACCACTTCAGCCCCGGAAGGTTTTGCAGCTTTAGGACCAGAGCACTTTTTGCGATTCGGCGCTGCGTCGCTTTAACTGACAATTG
>BLSH010522711.1:343137-374690 GCA_018402905.1 Glandirana rugosa
AGCCGGTTGCGGAACAACTGGTTGTGTTCAAAAGATCAGAGCAACAGGTTGAAAACAACCTGCCGCTAACTTTTAACCGACAACTTAGCACGCATGTGTACTAGTCTAAAAGCCGGTTGTCCGACAATCTACTGGCAACAACTGGCTATTAGCCTGGCACACATACCCGGAAATTCGACTGGCATGTGTAATGTCGGGTTAACATTTTGTAGAAGTTTAGAGGATCTAAATGATTTTGTAATATTATAATACAGGATTTTATATTTATAAGGGACATGTTTAGTAATCATTCTGGAGTAGACCTTATACGTCAACCGATATCCTTTTTGAGAACTGGTGCCCAAAACTGAACTGCATATTCCAGATGAGGTCTTACTAATGATTTGTACAGGGAATATTTATATTTTAGGACATAATATTATAATGTTTTAGTAAATCTAGGAGATTTGAAGATGTTTTACAATTGGGCTGTAATGTGTACGGTCAGCTTAAAGGCCCATACACACGGTCCGATTATCGGTCAACAACGGTCATCTAACAGCCTGTTGGCCGAAAATCTGATCATGTGTACGCACGATTCAACAGCCAATTTTCAATCGCCGTCCAACAAAAGTTGGACAACGAGACTAGAAAACTTGTGTTGGTCAACAAGGCGTTGGCCGATTGTTGGCTTGTGTGTACAGAAGTTGACCAATCATGCTCGGAATCCATGAAGTATTCGGTTGTGTAACCTGTGTTCCTAATTCAAAAATCACATTCACGTTTGGCTTTGTTGGCCGATTACTTGCTTCACGTTCATACGCTAGGCCAAACCGTCATCGCCCAATTTGGGAAAAAGTTGGACGTTCGGTTGACCAACCATGTGTACAAGGCTTAAGTCAGTTTATCTGCACAACTTCCTTTCCAAAGGAATCATCTTACTTCATCTCAGCAGAAGTCTGACAAAGCAACTGCAGTGGAAAACAACTTTATTCTGTATTGCAGTTTTGCTGTTTTCTTCTTAACTAAAGACATTTTATAAAGTCATGTTATATAAAAGTTAGAGATGGTAAACTCCTCATTAGAGAAGCGTCTCTGGGGTCAGTCACGAACACTGCTGTATGGCATCTATGAGCTGCAGTGAACAATAAGGACGCCGGCAAGTCCTATGTGTGTTCTGGGTAGCTGGGAAGGAACCAGCTTGAGATGTAGCGTGAAGAGGCGTGTGACGTCACGGGGAGACAGGGAAACACAACACGTTTCTGAGCATGCACAAACTCAGTACGGAGCATGCACACTCCTTTCTCAAGTGATAGGGGAGAGGAAGAGGAGGAGGAGCTTATATGCTCAATGTGGACAGAAAACGATTGCCGATTGCCGATTAACTATATCTCAGACGGAACCGCTGTGTAATCTGCAAGGAAACTGTTATGTCCCGGCCAGCCCATCCCCCACACTGCTAGAACACATGCAGGGAACACAGTTAACCTCTAGATCTCCCCCTGCAGGTTAACCCCTTCACTGCCAATGACATTTATACAGTAATCAGTGTACATTTAAATTTCTGATCCCTGTATAAATGTCATTGGTCCCAAAAAAAGTGTCAAAAATGTCCGACATGTCCCAATATCGCAGTCCCAATAAAAATCGTAGAACGCCACCATTACTAGTAAAAAAAATAAATAAAAACGCCATAAATCAATTCCCATAGTTTTTAGACGCGATAACTTTTTCGCAAACCAATCGATAAATGCTGATTGTGATTTTTTTTACCAAAAATATGTAGAAGAATATACAGTCAGGTCCATAAATATTGGGACATCGACACAATTCTAATCTTTTTTGCTCTATACCCCACCACAATGGATTTGTAATGAAAAGAACAAGATGTGCTTTAACTGCCTACTTTCAGCCTTAATTTGAGGGTATTTACAGCCAAATCAGGTGAACGGTGTAGGAATTACAACAGTTTGTATGTGTGCCTCCCACTTTTTAAGGGACCAAAAGTAATGGGACAGATTAACAATCATAAATCAAACTTTCACTTTTTAATACTTGATTGCAAATCCTTTGCAGTCAATTACAGCCTGAAGTCTGGAACGCAAAGACATCACCAGACGCTGGGTTTCATCCCTGGTGATGCTCTGCCAGGCCTCTACTGCAACTGTCTTCAGTTCCTGCTTGTTCTTGGGGCATTTTCTCTTCAGTTTTGTCTTCAGCAAGTGAAATGCATGCTCAATCGGATTCAAGTCAGGTGATTGTCTTGGCCATTGCATAACATTCCACTTATTTCCCTTAAAAAACTCTTTGTTTGCTTTCGCAGTATGCTTCGGGTCATTGTCCATCTGCACTGTGAAGCGCTGTCCAATGAGTTCTGAAGCATTTGTCTGAATATGAGCAGATAATATTGCCCAAAACACTTCAGAATTCATCCTGCTGTTTTTGTCAGCAGTCACATCATCAATAAATACAAGAGAACCAGTTCCATTGGCAGCCATACATGCCCACGCCATTACCACCACCATGCTTCACTGATGAGGTGGTATGCTTTGGATCATGAGCAGTTCCTTTCGTTCTCCATACCCTTCTCTTCCCATCACTCGGGTACAAGTTGATCTTGGTCTCATCTGTTCATAGGATGTTGTTCCAGAACTGTGAAGGCTTTTTTAGATGTTGTTTGGCAAAACTCTAATCTGGCCTTCCTGTTTTTGAGGCTCACCAATGGTTTACATCTTGTGGTGAACCCTCTGTATTCACTCTGGTGAAGTCTTCTCTTGATTGTTGACTTTGACACACATACACCTACCTCCTGGAGAGTATTCTTGATCTGGCCAACTGTTGTGAAGGGTGTTTTCTTCACCAGGGAAAGAATTCTTTGGTCATCCAACACAGTTGTTTTCTGTGGTCTTCCAGGTCTTTTGGTGTTGCTGAGTTCACCGGTGCGTTCTTTCTTTTTAAGGATGTTCCAAACAGTTGATTTGGCCACACCTAATGTTTTTGCTATCTCTCTGATGGGTTTGTTTTGTTTTTTCAGCCTAATGATGGCTTGCTTCACTGATAGTGACAGCTCTTTGGATCTCATATTGAGGTTTGACAGCAACAGATTCCAAATGCAAATAGCACACTTGAAATGAACTCTGGACCTTTTATCTGCTCCTTGTAAATGGGATAATGAGGTAATAACACACACCTGGCCATGGAACAGCTGAGCAGCCAATAGTCCCATTACTTTTGGTCCCTTAAAAAGTGGGAGGCACATATACAAACTGTTGTAATTCCTACACCGTTCACCTGATTTGGATGTAAATACCCTCAAATTAAAGCTGAAAGTCTGCAGTTAAAGCACATCTTGTTTGTTTCATTTCAAATCCATTGTGGTGGTGTATAGAGCAAAAAAGATTAAAATTGTGTCAATGTCCCAATATTTATGGACCTGACAGTATATTGGTCAAACCCAATGAATATATATATATTTTTTGGATATTTATTATAGCAAAAAGTAAGAAATATTGTTCTTTTTTCAAAATCGTCGCTCTTTGTTTGTTTATAGCGCAAAAAATAAAAACCGCAGAGGTGATCAAATACCACCAAAAGAAAGCTCTATTTGTGGGGAAAAAAATAATAAAAATGTTGTTTGGGTACAGTGTCGCATGACCACACAATTGTCATTCAAAATGTGACAGCACCGAAAGCCTAAAATTGTTCTGGGCAGGTGGGGGGTTTAAGTGCCCAGTAAGCGGTTAAAGTGGTTGTAAAATCAGAAGGTTTTTTATCTTAATGCTTTCTAGGCATTAAGATAAAAAACCTTCCGTGTGCAGCAGCCCCCCTCAGCCCCCCCAATACTTACCTGAGCCCCATCTCTATCCAGTGATGTCTACAAGTGCCTCAGCCATCTGGGACGCTCCCTCTTGATTGGCTGAGGCACAGCAGTGGCGCCATTGGCTCCCACTGCTGTCAATCAAACTCAGTTAGTCAATCAAGAGAGAGAGGGGACAGGGCCGTATCTGAATGGATACACTGAGCTGCAGCTCGGCACGGGTGCCCCCATAGCAAGCATAGCAAGCTGATTGCTATGGGGGCTCTCAACAGGGAGGGAGGGGCCAGGGACCCAAGAAGAGGAGGATCGGGTCTGCCCTGTGCAAAACCACTGCACGGAACAGGTAAGTATAACATGTTTGCTATTTTAACCACTTCCCGACCGCCGTATGCAGAATGACGGCCGGGAAGTGGTTTAGTTATCCTGACTGGACGTCATAGGACGTCCTCAGGATAACAAGCCGCCGTGCGCCGGGGGGGGCGCGCATCATGGCGATCGGTGATGTGGGAGGTCAGTCTGACCCCCCGCAATACCGATCTCGGCAAAGTGCTTCCATCTGAAGCACTTTACCATGTGATCAGCCGTGACCAATCACGGCTGGTCACAGTGTAACACAGGAAAGCCGTTTATCGGCTTTCCTGTACTCAGGTCTGCAGACCTGAGGAGTGGAGAGCCGATCGGCTGCATTCCTGACAGGGAGGGTTTGTGCTGATGATTTATAAGCACAGCCCCCCCTCGGATCGCCACACTAGACCAACAGGGAGCCTGCCCAGGGACCACCAGCAATGTCCCCACCCAGGACCACCAGGGAGCCGACCAGGGACCACCAGGGAGCCGATCTGGACCACCAGGGAGACCACCCTAGACCGCCAGGTAAGGGGCATAGTGCCCAATATTAATGGCACTTAGTGCCACCTTCAGATGCCACCCTAGACCACCAGGGAATGGGCCCCTTTCTGTACATATGCCCACCAGTGCCCCTATCAGTGTGTACCAGTGCCCCTATCAGTGCATACCAGTGCCACATATCAGTGCCCACCAGTGCCACCTACTAGTGCCCACCTATCAGTGCCCATCAGTGCCACCTATCAGTGCCCAGTGCCGCCTATGAGTGCCAATTAGTGCCGTCTATGAGTGCCCATCAGTGCCGTTTATCAGTGTCTGTCAGTGCCACTTATCAGTGTCAGTCAATGCTGCATATCAGTGCCCGTCAGTGTTTCATATCAGTGCCCGCCAGTGCTGCTTATCAGTGCCGCCTAGCAGTGCTCATCATTGCTGCATATAAGTGCCTCATCATCAGTGCCACCTCATCAGTGCCACCTCATCAGTACTGCCAGATCAGTGCCCGTCAGCGTAGCCTCATCAGTACCCATCAGTGATGGAGAAAATTTACTTATTTACAAAGTTTTGTGACAGAAATAGAGATTTTTTTTCAAAATTTTCGGTCTTTTTTTGTTTATAGCGCAAAAAATAAAAGCTGCAGAGGTGATCAAATACCACCAAAAGAAAGCTCTATTTGTGGGAACAAAATGATAAAAACTTTGTTTGGGTACAGAGTCGCACGACCGCACAATTCTCATTCAAAACGCAACAGCACTGAAAGTTGAAAATTGGTCTGGTAGGAAAGTGTTCTAAGTGCATGGTATTGAAGTGGTTAATAGAAAAAAAATTGAGATTTTACAATCACTTTAAGTTGGAACTGAGTATTAACTCAACATTCTCTGGTCTTTTATGCTTAATAGTACATTTACAAACTATTTTGTGTTTCAGTGCACAAAGAAAATGTAATCTGTTTTTACTGAAAGACTGTATATAGTGCATATAAAGCACAAGTATTGTGCAACACACAAAACTGGGGCTAACATTTTTTTATGCTATACCTTCTCTGCTTTAAGACAATATATCAACTTTTGGGGGTCTTTAGTAAATGTGTGATCCTATAATGATATTTTACTTATATTTTTGGAACATGCAGAGTATGCATACAGAATTACTTTGGGAGGGGGCTCAAAGACCCTCTCCCACACAGTGTTCACATATTGTACGTGTGCTCTATAAATACCTATAATAAATAAAACTGTTATCCTGCCTAGGGCATTGCGTGGTCTTTATCCGACTTTACAAATGAATGTATAGCACAACACTTTTGTCTTAAAAAATGGCGTATATTGCTTTTCTTGGTATATAAACTAGCAGAGAACTAATGGAGATTGAATAAATTCTAAGAATTGCAACTGCAACTGTTTAAATATAAATCACTTGCTTCTAATAGCAAGGCGCAACACTCAATTAGTACAAATGTGGTAAAACAGATGTTCTCTCCCTTAATGCTTCTAATCTGGATAATTCTCATTCTAAGTTCCAAGAAAGCTCATCGTGTCTAGGTTAAAGTAAATTATGTTAAAGCTGAACTCTGGGATAAGCAAATATAGTCTAAATACAAGAGTTGTGTGTATACTTATTTGAATCTTGGTGTACTTTGCACATTTCTTCCAGATCTGTACAGTAATCCACTAAGAAACGTTGCCTCTGTGCAAGAACCTTCTGTATTAAAGACAGGGCACTGCTGATCTCTCTACTTGTGCAGGGTGATTGGTCTTTCCACAATTTAAAACCAATAGAAGAAACTCCCGACGGGGACCCACCCCCTCCTCCCCTCTCCTCCATTGAGGTCACACATTCTTGACACACTACCACCACCCTTATTCTCACCCTCTATGGATCTTCCCCCCCCCCCCACCCTCATCTCTCTTCCTCTTTCCTACTATGGTTTATCCTCCATTAAGAATATACCTACTATATGATTGTACCTTTACTCGGTTACTTGTGGCATGATGTCTGTTTGTCTCTCCAACCACGTAGGTCGCCATGGTATCTGCAGAGGGTATTACATATTTATATTGACATGTTTTACAAACTTGATTTTCCTTCGTGGATTGTGTTAGTCTTCTTCAATGAAAGATTACAATCATTTAGGATGTATAACCTCTAATTGTAGTACACCCAAGTATAACATTGTCCTCTTCCCCCATGCTCTCCTCCGCTTCCCATGGCCCCTCCCAGATGGCCGGTTCACTCCTTCCCTGCCCGATGCTCCCAAGCCGCTCGTCTTTACCAGCTTGGACGGCTACCCTTTCCTCGCTCTGGTCCCACATGCCCTTTGGAGCATGGCTATGGCGCGCTCCCTTCCCCGCGCCTTGGTCAAACCTCTCCAGCTTCTTTTACACTGGCCACAGGAAGCTATGGTGGATGAAACTCTTCCGTCCTCTGTCGCTCTTCCTGTTGGCGTTTCATACGAGGGGTCTGCGTCGGTGATCACATAGTGCGTGATGTCATCCCGCATCCTGGGGATGGCGCTGCACGCCTTCTGATCGGAGGATCCGACATGGATGCGCTCAGGCACTCCCATTGGCTGGGTAGGTGGGCGGTCCATCTTGGACCCTGGGTTGATTGGCTAATCTTCTGTCCTTATAAAGACACCATAGCACAGTGCTTTCTGCATTGAGTTTCGGCGTGCAATCAGCGACGGCTTCCTATGATCACACATTAACAGCCAGTCTTCCTAATGGTTAGCTGTGTTTGTGCATACCATGATTAACACAGTGTGGACCCTATTGGATCTTTTTCATGGGGCCTAGTGTCTCTGGGATGTATTTTCTGTCTCTTATGTCCAACTTTTTTGTGTTTGCCTACCAACAGTACATGTACTGGCTACACTTGTGATCAGGCAAAGCCCACATTAACAAATTTAAGGGCCAGTTCACGCCACATGCAGTCCAGTAGGTTTTTATTCTGCATCAAAAATGCATGGAAAGTAGGTTATATGGTTTCCAATGGCATAGTTCACACCAGTGCAGTCAGTTCCAGTCAGTTCCAGCTCCAGAAAAAAAAGTAGAACATGCTGCATTTTTCATGCACTGAACTGTACTGGAACGCGGTAAAATGCATCAAAAATGCACTGGAATGCACCTACATGCACCAAAAATGCACTGGAATGCACCTACATGCACCAAAAACGCACTGGAATGCACCTACATGCACCAAAAATGCACTGGAATGCACATGTCCTAAGAAAAAAAGGGGGAAAAACTGCACTGGACTGCAGCAAAAACGCATCAAAAACGCACTGGAATGGACCGGAAAAGCGTCAAAAACGCGCATGCAGAAAAGCATCCGGAACGCATCCGGACTGCGTTTCTATGGTGTGAACTGGCCCTTAGACATGACTGCATGTAAGTTCATTTTATTATTTTTTTCTGGTAGCTATTTCATGGATATCTCTCTATGCAGCTCTTTTCTCTTGATCCATTTAGTAATTTTTTACTTCTCCACTACTTTACAGCTATAATACTATTTTGGTCAATATTTGTATCACCCTAACCACTAAAAACCCGTCTCGAGTTGCTGACGTGCCACGCCTGCATCCGTATGCCTAATTGCTTGCCTAAACGCCTAAATGCCTAAACCTGACACGCATTTACAATAAAAGTTATATACACTGCTTGAATGATCTGCATGACACCTGATATGTCTTCCCTTTGCTATCTTCCCTCCCCCAATGTTTCCTCCCTTGGCCTCTGTCTGCTGCCTTGAGCGGTACCAGGATCCCTTGCGGTTGTGTTGCAAACCTAAACCTTGCGGTGGTGTTGCGGACCCCCCCTTCCACTGCGGCTGTGGTCCTTGGGAAGTCGGAGTGAGAGTGATCATTTCTGCCACTGGGCCTTGTTTTACTATAGTAGCATGCTTTTTGCTCAACAGATTAGTCTCTGCTCCCACAACAGACGGTGAGTATGATGAACTCTGCACATATAGATCCAAAGGGATTGTAGGTGGAAATTTCAAATATACATCTATGTATAATGCTATATTTGTTTTCTTCTTTTTTAGAAACTTCTGACACTGTTATTGAACGTACATTCAGCACCTCTGATGAAGGATTTATACTCCGAAATGCATTAGGTGTCTGTATACAGGCGGTCCCCTAGTTACAAACATCTGACTTACAAATGACTCCAACTTACAAACGGGGGGAGACAACAGGAAGTGAGAGGAAATCTCCCACTAGGAAGGCAATTCACACCTGTAAGAGTTATTATGGGAAAAATGGGTCTCCACTGAAGCTTTATCACCAAGGTTTGTTTCCACAACAACCCAAAATTTTCAAAATCCAATTATCATTGGGACAGGAAGTGAGGTGAAATCTTCTGAACAGGAATATAGACAGCAAAACAAACATTACAGGGGTGTTAACCCTTCCCTATGCTATCCAAAAAGCTTAAAAATAGTTTTTTTGGCTGAAGCTACAGTTAAAAAATGTATCTGTTCTGACTTACAGACAAATTCAACTTAAGAACAAACCTACAGACCCTATCTTGTTTGTAACCCGGGGACCGCCTGTACAATGTTTTGTCAATAACTGCAACTGCTGCAGTGCAAATTTTTATTTTTTATGTATTTCTTGTAACATTTCTATACACGTTTTTCTTCGTGTATATATAAAAATAATTTTTATATATGTTTGATTTATTTCTGCTTCCAAAAATCCCACCCCAGAGGGGTGTTCTCAATGGAAGGGGAATAGGAAGGGGGAGGAGGCAGGCCTCTTTCGGAAACTTTTTCTCATAAATTCCACCTGGAGATCCTAAGTTAATAAACCTTTGGATACTGAAAGATCAGATAAAAAAAGGAAGACCGGCATCTCAGCAGTACAGATTTCTCCAGGATCCAGCTGGCGACATGATATACTTCATTACAGGTAAGTTAGGGCAATAGGCTGTAGGGCTAAAAATATTTTTTAGTTTCAATTTAGCTTTAAACCTCCTAAAGCAAAGCTAGTCATTAATAATGTAAGGTATGAATATTTTATACATTGTTACTTTGGCCAAGCTATGTGACTATGTATTTACCATACTTGTCTAAGGTCCCTGGAAGCTGGAAATCACTGAAGTAGACACTTCTACTTTAGTGATCTCTGCTTGCTTCTGGGTTCCGCAGCAAATGATTGACCTGCTGCATGTTGAGAACAGGAGGTGGGCCATTTGGCAAAAGTGCCATTCAGAGAATGGTTTGCCTTTTCTGAATGCATAAAGGTGGAAATGTGGGGCGGTTACATCAAACCTATCCAATCAGAGAATGGCTTTGCTTGTACCAAGAATGCTTTGGCTTGGCCTAAGTGGCCAATCTCCTGTGATCAGAATGCAGCAGGCCAGTTGCTCAGCACCTGCATGCAAGTAGAAATCACTGGAGTAACGGTGTCATCTTCAGTGATTTCCAGTCTCTAGGTGGTCCATTGTATTTACATAGTTATATTTGTCCAAGCTGGATCCATATAACTATGTATAAAATATCTGTACATGAAACTCCTCTTTCAAGAAGAGATATACCCCTTTTTATTTTTTTTTTCAATCCCCTCCCTCCTTTATTTTTCTCAGTTACCTTCAAAAAATATACTCACATGACCCAGAAAATTCTGCAATGTTCTGCTGAAATTCACACTCTGCTGCACACCTGGTCCTGTGATGCAATCTTCCTATTTTATACCTTCAGGCAGCACCGGGTTCTTCCTCCAGTGCAATGTCTCCTGGAATAAGTAACATGAATATCCTGGGAGGCTACAGGAGCAGAATGGACATCATTGTCTCCAAAAATTCTGAGAATGGAGGCAAGGGTAGAGAGGACTGTGAATCAAGAAAAAAAAGGTAAATAAACACAAAAAGTATTCTTTTTTTTAGTTTACAAAGGATCTATAGTCTCCCCCCAGTGACTACAAATACTGTAGCTGCTGACTTTTAATATAAGGACACTTACCGGTCCAGGGACCCAGCTCTGTCCTCACCCGCGCCAATTCTTCAATGGGCTTTGGGTCCAGACGCTGGCATCTTAACTAAGGGAAACTTGTGGCTTCACAGCCAGCTTCCTACCTGCACATGTGTGAACGGCGATGTGCTTTGTGAATGGCCCCACAGTCTTTTGGAAACCGTGATATGTCATAGAAAGGGGGGGGGAGTGGATGAACTTCTACTCAGTTAGCCTAGGCGATCCGGGCAGAAGTGGGGACGGGTACCTGTCAAAACCAGGTACCCGCTCCTCCTCAAAAAAAAAAAAAAGTGCCAAAAATTAAAGAGGAAGGGGAAGGAGGTAAACAAGCTGAACTTCCCCTTTTGTGTAGAGTTAAAGTTTAAGAGGGTGGAGGATTACAGTGATGTTTTTTTTTTTTCTTGTTAACGTTCGCTTTAAACAGGTCCTGAACTGTGGAAGCCATTTCCAAAGAAAAAAAAATAGTCCCAATTGTTGCTTGTGGTCAGCTTATCTCTTCCCCATTACTGATTTACTATCCCTCGCTCTCACTGAATTGCTCTTGGTAGAGTTGCATGTATTTGCTTCCTTATATCTGAAGCAGAATAATGAAGAAGCAACAGGAACGTTGAAGGTAGCATACATTCATAAAATAAATGGAGCAGAAGCAAGGAGATACTGTACTTGTCTTAACAAAGTGGTCTATGCCAACCTTTTTTGACCAGGGTTCCCAAGCAACCTGGGGTGCCTTCAGGTTTCTTCAGTGCCTTAGCAATATGCCTATTAACTTCCCAAATATTGTATACAAGTCCACCTTTTAGTTACACAAAGCCACAGGTTTTCATTGTGCACCATTACACCGGAATCCTAACAACCAATGACATCATCGGTTGATAAGAAGGAGGTCGGAGCACCTGCACAGCATCCTTGTTTACCCCTCCCCTGTCCCTCTTCATCAGCACAGGGTTTACATTATCTGAGTGCATATTGCAGGACACCAATAAACAAATAGGATCAATCTGAATCAATAAATCCTGCATTCCGAAAGCTGGATTTTCCACTGTCGTTGACTGTTGCTCAAAGTTGAATTCTATGCAAATGTATTTAGACACTAATTTTTGCAGCTCTGTAATCATTAATACGTATGTTTCTTGAATACAAGCAGTACAGGTACTTGAATTTGACTTGGTACTAGCCTCTTGCCTCTGTATAGCAGAGCTGGAGTGTGAGAGGAAGACGCAGCATAGGGTGCCAATTGGAGGAGAGGGCAGCATGTCAGAAAGATGAGCTTATCAATGTGCTGCCTCTGCTTTTACAGTCTAATCACAGGTAGCAGCAGGTCCAGGACAGTCTGGGCTCTGAGGAAGTGGGCTGAATGATGCTGACCATCAGACTGGACATCTTGTAGTTGAAAAGAAGTACTGCGGGGGAGAGCTTAATTTAAAGTGAATATTGCAACAAATCCTTTTTTTTAATCTTTTAATGGGCAATTCATTTTTAGCGTGTTATTTTTGGCTGTTTTAAAACATATCTTTAACTACTTAAAGTGACATTAAGCTCTGGTTTAAAAAAATTATTTCTATTCAAGTATGTATTCTCAACTCAAAAAAAGTACCTTCTATTGAACCAGGGGTGTCCAAACTATGGCCCTCCAGTTGTTCTGGAACTACAATTCCCATCATGCCTGGTTATGTCTGTGAATGTTACAGTTTTACAATTCCTCATGGGACTTGTAGTTCTGCAACAGCTGGAGGGCCGTAGTTTGGTCACCCCTGCAAGTCTAAGCCTTCTCCAAATCTCCATTTTTTTTTTTTTTGCAGCTGTGATGTGATTTCTTGCTAGAGTAGGGTGAGAAGACGTCCCCAGTTTCCAAGGACAATCCCTGGATTGCGGATACTGTCCCCGGAGCCAGCTGGTCCTTGGATTTGTCCCAGGATTGCAGGGCGGGTGCTGAGGAAGAGCAGGGGCAGTCCGCCTTGAGTGCCATGCACTGGGGGGTGTCAGGCTGTCCTCACCCACTGTGTCAGCTTTCATTTGAATCACCGGGCACCCACTGTCCCATAAAGTCCCGCCTCCTATTCTGGCTCCTTTGACAGACAGCACACTTGTCCAATGCTGGGACATGTGCTGTCTGCCGTAGGTAGACGCCAATCCAGGAGGTAGCCACGCCCCTCCCCTGTGTGTAGCAGAGAATGCCAGGAGTCTGCAGTAATGGTGGCGATCAGCTACTTATAGCGGGACTGTGACATTGTGGTGGACAACTTGGACACCAGGTGACACTTTTGTCGATGGTGGTTGGAAACATTCCCATAATTGTTTAAATGCGAGTACCTTGGAAGTGACACGTGAGTGTATTTTTTATTGTCATAAATGGTTGTTTGTTAAAACATGCTATACCATATCGAGCCTCTAACTTTAGAACCATATGACACCTGAGAGCGGTATATGCTGACAGCTATAGATGTGATAACCACAACAGGGAGCATTTCGGTATAGGCAACCAGGGGAACCAGTTAGTGAGCATTCTGACGGGGGGAGTGTGTGACGCGAAGGAGACCGGCCAGCCATAAGGGAACCTATTCAATGACATCATGCTGATCCGACCTCTGTAATGGGGGTCCGGTTCATCTGGTAAGGACCAGTGTGTATGGGTGTTGGTGGTGGTCTTTGGAGTCTCTCCTGAAGCTATTGACACATCTGAATTTCTACCCCCACTTGGAAAACACTGGCGGTGGGCTAGGAAATGGCGTATTTATAGACTATGGACACTTTTTTCTGAACTTTTTGAGCGCTGCACCACACATTTTATATATTAGTTCTATTCCAAATCATATCTGCATAGCTGCTGTTTTTATATTCTACTCCCAAGTGCAGTGGCTCTGTGTTATTAGGACTTGTGTGATGTTGGTACCCAGCAATTCAAATTAAAGCTGACACAGCGGGCGAAGTCAGCCTGCATGATGATCCGGCTGGCTCTCCTCTCCCTCTCCTCTCTGATTCCCTGCACAGGTGAGGCTGCATTCCAGGACACTGTTGAGGCTGCATTCCTGGGCACAGGTGAGGCTGCATTCCTGGGTACTGATGAGGCTGCATTGCTGGGCACAGGTGAGGCTGCATTGCTGGGCACAGGTGAGACTGCATTCCTGGGCACAGGTGAGGCTGCATTCCTGGGCACTGGTAAGGCTGCATTGCTGGGCACTGATGAGGCTGCATTGGATGGGCACTGGTGAGGCTGCATTGGATGGGCAATACAGCCTCACCAGTGCCCAGGAATGCAGCCTCACCTGCAGGGCTCAGCAGTGCGCTGCATAAAGAATCTATCTATGCAACCTCAGCAGTGGCCAGCAATGTAGCCTCACCAGTGCCCTTCTATGCAGCCTCACAAGTGAGGCACTGGTGAGACTGCATAGATGGGCACAGGTGAGCCCTGCATTCTTTATGTAGCGCACTCCTGAACGCTGCACTCTGTTTTTTCTTATCTTCATAACATTTGGTAGTCATATCTCAAAAAATTCTAAGCAGTATCTTTTTTTTAATCTTTATTTATGGACGAAATGTGAGAAATAATGTATATATCATACAATCATTACATAAACACATACCACATACACTGCATATATAATTTGATGAAAATATGCTTATAAAATAGTTTACCATTTGCCAATAAAAAAAAAAATGTGTCCCTGGATTTAATTTAAAAAATCTTGTCACCTTATGTTAGAGGGTGGCTACATTCTTTCTCCATGGCCCCACTGCATGTAGGAATGTAGTCTCCCTCTCTTGCTCACTCCCAAGATGGATTAAGGACTATAGGATGTGTAGTGTACATAGAGCAGTGCATATAACCACAACTAAAGTGAACCAATCGAATGGAAGTGAGGGGAAAAGGAGAGGTTAACCACTTCAACCCTGGAAGGATTTTACACTTTAAGACCAGAGCACTTTTTGCGATTAGGCACTGCGTCGCTTTAACTGAAAATTGCACGGTCGTGCAACGTTGTACCCAAGCGAAATTTGCATCCTTTTTTTCCCACAAATAGAGCTTTCTTTTGGTGGTATTTGATTCCTTCTGCAATATTTCTGATATCGCCGCTATAAATAAAAAAGAGCGACAATTTTGCAAAAAAAAAAAATATTTCTTACTTTTTGCTAAAATTCAAATCCAAAAAAATATATAAAAAAAAAATTTTTCATCAGTTTTAGCCGATTTATATTCTTCCTCATATTTATGATTAAAAAAAATCGCAATCAGCGTTTGTTTGATTGGTTTGCGCAAAAGTTGCCACGTTTACGGATGATGACATTCATTTCTGGGGGGTTTTTTTTCCTACTAGTAATGGCGGCGATCTGCAATTTTTAGCGCTACTACGATATTGCGGCGGACATGTCAGACCATTTTGACATTTTTGGGACCATTGGCAATTATACAGCGATCGGTGCTATAAAAATGCACTGATTACTGTGTGAATTCCATTGGCAGTGAAGGGGTTAACCTGGAGGGAGAACTCTAAGGGCTCTTTCACACTAGCGGAGCCCGGATCCATCCGTTTATCCCCGCTGAGCCGGCAGATGACAGGACAGTCTCTGCACTGTGCCGAGACTGACCTGTCAGAGCTCCATTCTCCTCTATGGAGAATCGGATGAACACCGACCGTCTGTCCGTGTTCATCCGATCCGCCAGATGGATGGAAAATAGGGTTTCCATCCGTCTGTTTTTGGCGGATCGGAGCAGATTGGGTGTATGTGGGCTGGCCTGGCTGGGGGAAGGGAGTGATCACGGCTTCCATATACAGGAAGCCTGTGATCACAGCCCTTCCCCCTCTGTCAGAACGAAGATCGGTGTTTACTTACACAGAACCCCGTTCTCTCACTGCGGGGGGGGGGCTATCGCGGGTAGATGGCAGAGATCAAGTCCGCCCTACCCGTTCCCTGGCCCCCCAAACAATGAGCGCGCGAACGCGCCTCCGGCGGCACGCGCGTGCTCACAATCCTCGTTATCGTGGCCGCCGTCATATGACGGCGGTTTGCGATAACTAACCACCTTGTCACCGTCAGACTGCAGTTGGCAAGTCATTTTTTCATCTTTCCATCTATTAAATCCTCTGCCATTGTTGTTTTAACTTTGGATGGTAAAACATTTTTTTTCTGCCAGTAAATGCCTTAAGCAACCCACTTCCTGTTTCTTGTCTGGAAAAATGCCTCGGCGTTTGACATCATGCACAACTCTCTCTCTCACTCTCGTGAGAGTTTGTCAGGAAGGGAGGGGGGGTGAGTCATAAGAGGGTCAATGAAAGCTGCAGGGCTGGAGGTGTGCCTTTGTGTGTCTGTGTAAATCCAGGAAGTGAACAGGCAGCAGCTTCAGCTGCCCACAGTTAAAATGGATGCAGCCAGACTCAGTGGAGGGAGTACAGAATCACAGTATATATAAAATAATATGCAAAGTAATTGGAGGGAAGCTTCAGAGTGGCAAAGATGTTTCATTACAAATTATGTGAGCAGACTGCAGTTCCTCTTTAAAGAGCTCATGATGGATGTTACAAAGGGGCAGAAAAACACAGTAAGAAACAATTTCCTAAAATTACAGGGTCATTAAGTAGTAGTGGATGTGTATGGATTATTTTTGGAGAATTAGGATACGGTGTAGTGTCACTTTTGTCTGATGGCTTCAAAACAGTTTTTCTGTTAATTCAATATCTTCTTCCAGTTTTGATAACTTAATCTAAATATCTATTTTCTTTGGTTAAAGATTTTATATACTGTAGATATTTAAATATACAGTATAGGACCTAGTGTGTGAGTCTCTCACTTTTATTTTGCTGTATTTTGTAGCATGGTCCTGTATTATATGTACACAAAGGCAAAGCTATTTATCAAAAAGAGCTTACTTTTTAGAATCTTACTTAGTTGCTTACAGAGGTTGTAAACTCTGTAAAAAAAAAAACCCTGTAAAACAAAGGCATAATGAGCTAGTATGCATCGCATACTAGCTCATTATGAAATACTTACCTTAGAACGAAGCTCTCTCTCTCAGCAGCACCCGCACCCCGCTGAGACAGCTGACATTTTCCCCGGTGTTTCTTCCGGGTTCGCGGGCTCCAGTGCTGTGATTGGCCTGAGCTGCGATGACCGCGGGAGCCACCGGTCATGGCACAGGGTCCTAAAGAAATAGCACGGGCGGCCGTCTCTTCAGAGCTCATGTACTGATGATGTCGGCATCGGAATATATAGTAAATATCTCCTAAACGGTGCTAATTATAGGCTAATTATAATTATTATACTAATTATAGGCTTACCTGTAGGTACAATAGGTAGGTACAATTAAAAAGGCAATTACTTCCTCTTTAAGCCAGCCATACATGGATTGAAATGCAGGTGGTTTAGTAGGAACCGGACAAATTTTGATTCGTGTGTAGGCAGGGAAGTTGTACAGAAGTTGATCTACTGATCTATTTCTGTATAACTACCCTGTCAGATTTTTTTTACCCTGTCGCTATAGCTAGCGGCGGAGAAGTCTCTCCGCAGTCAGAATACAATGGCCACCTTAGGCTCCTTTCACACTTGTGCGACTTGGGATCTGACTTGTGAAACCCCAAATTGCAAGACATGTGAAATTCAATTTTTTTCTGTGAGAGACATTCCTACTGACACTACAAAGTCGCTGCAACTTCAGAAAAGGTTCCTGCACTACTCCCGCAGAGCGACCCGATCCCTGCAGAGGGAGCGGAAATCTTTGCTGTGTGGATCCTTCCGGGTTCGCGGCTCCAGCGCTGTGAGTGGCCGGAGCCGCGAGACGTCACTCCCACGCATGCACGTGGGAGCCTGTCTTTCCGGCAGACTTTCAGGCAAGGTCCGGTGCTATGCGCTGGGCCTTCGCAGGGACATCACTGCGCATGCGCCGTGACATCAGCAGTTGCATGCAAGTGTAATTTCTCCTAAACCGTAAGGTTTAGGAGATATTCATTTTACCTACAGGTAAGCCTTATAATAGGCCTACCTGTAGGTAAAAATGCCTTTTGAGGGTAGACAACCTCTTTAATGCTGCACATTAAGATAAAAAGCATTCTGCCTTTAGAACCGATTTAAGAGTTTTACATAATGCAGCGCCACTGACACAAGTAGGACACCCAACATTGGATGTAATTTATTCTTACAAAGAAAATACACCTCTGCACACTCCATTGTTTCCCTTCTCCCTCAATGTCTCTCCCTCATTAAGCTAACATGACCCCGGTGCTGACAGAGAGAGTTAAATAAGGAAGTCTTCAGGAGCCAATGTCCTCCTTATCAACCTATGACATTATTGGTTGTTAGGACACAAGTGGTTAGCCAGCATGATACTTAAGGTTGTACTTCTTAAGGATACTTTTTATTAAAGAAAACCTGTACTGATAAAACATATAGGCTGCATTGTTCTCTTTTTGAAAACAGCTGCCTGACTGGCACGGCTTCAGCTCTAATGGCCCGTACACACAATGCAACGGTCGTACAACAACAGTCTTGCAACAGCTTGTTGTACGATGATCCAACCGTTAGTACGCCGACGTTCAACAGTCGTACAACAGAAGTTGGCTGAGCAAACTAGAAAACTTTTGTTGGCCAACAAGTCGTTGTACGACTGTTGAATTGTGTGTACAGAAGTTGGCCCAACAAAAGGTGTACGTGCAAAACACGCATGCTCAGAAGTCATTAACGCCACAAATCACATTCACCTGAACTTCCTCTTTAGACGCTCGTGACACGTCACTACCTTCGTCTTTGTTGAAGCTTTGTTGAACGATTACTTGACTCCTGTCAGTATGCTAGACACAACAGCCAACAGCCGATTTTGGGCAAAATTTGAACGTGCGGTCGTACGACCGTCGCACCATGTGTACGAGGCAGTAGTCACTGTTTTAGAACAAGTATGCAGTCAAAAGCCCATTTCTAAACCCACTAGCTGCATGCTAGAGACAGAAAGCATTGAGGCCAAATACAGCCAGACCTCTACCATTTTCAATGGTGGCCTCTACAATTCACTCCATACAGGCTTCCTTTTCATAACATTTCAAGGATTTAATAGTATTTCAGCACTGCCAGAGAAAATGCAATCAGTTCTGCTTCAGTTGAAAAATGATTAATTTCATATATTGAGTAATGAGACTCATACTTTGGCAAGTGCTACGCTAATTGCAAAACATATGAGCAGAAGTAAATTGTCGCATGTGAAATGAATTACATCATTTGCAGAACTGTTTCAGAAATGATATCTTGTTTGTCATATGTTGAATCTGTCCTTTTTTTCCAGCCTTAATCACAGATGGTGTGTGTCACAAGTTTCAGGAAGTATTGGTGATGCCAGAGACTTCCTAAGGTGTCAAGCTCCCAATACGAACCAATCGACAAAGATTAATTGCAGCTTGTTATGAAACTGTTCTTCCAGATGTTGTAACAGATAGAAACAAGAATAAAGGTACGTCTGAGAGCCCTATTCAATCAAGTACCATGTGTATTTTTAGCCATGTAGGAGTTTCTTACATATGAACATGATGCAGATACTGTATGCATTTACACTTATTTTGCCATAAGAAAGACAGCTACTATGCTCTGTGCATGTAACATGTTGGGCAGCTTGCAGAGGTTTTGGACCTTCGTGAATCAAAGCAATTTTAACATTTCAGGCATACACCTAATGATTCCTCCATATAACAAATAATATTGCATTGATACATATTTTGTTTTGGGGGAAAGTGGGACGTGACAAGATTCTCCTTTGGTGACATCACAGGAATTATTACATTTTCAAAAATGTTCTGAAAATGTAAATCAAATTGGAAGTATAGTTAAATACTAACTAAAGCCTCGTACACACGTGCAGATTGTTGGCCAACCGAACGTTCAATTTTTGTCCAAATTGGCTGTTGGCAGTTGTTTCTAGCGTACTGACTGTAGTTAAGTAATCGGCCAACAAAGCCGAACGTAGTGACGTGTTACGAGCGTATAACAAGGAAGTTCAGGTGAATGTGATTTGTAAATTAGGAACATAAGTTTACACGACCGAACACTTCCTAGATTCCGAGCATGCGTGTTTGCACTTCCAACAATGTTGTTGCCCAATTTCTGTACACACCAGCCAACAATTGGCCAACGCCTTGTTGGCCAACAAAAGTTTTCTAGTCTTGTCAGCCAACTTCTGTAGGACGAAAATTGGAAATCGGCTGTCGAATTGTGCGTTCAGCGGTCAGATTATCAGCCAACGTGTTGTTGGACGACCGTTGTTGGACATTAATCGGACAATGGGTGATCAAACCCCCTTTGTTGATTGAAGAGGTCGCTCAGACACCAGATTTATAATAAATAGAGGAAGAGAGAGTGCTCCATAGCGTAATTCAGTTACTTCCCCAGAAGACGTTTGTGTGAAACGAAACGCGTTGGGTCTTGTCCCCCCGATTTCACTGATTTTGGACTTTCACAACTGAGCTCAGTTTTATC
The DNA here is from genome assembly GCA_018402905.1 of Glandirana rugosa. Lineage (NCBI taxonomy): Eukaryota > Metazoa > Chordata > Amphibia > Anura > Ranidae > Glandirana > Glandirana rugosa. The sequence goes on from BLSH010522711.1 coordinate 363,197, forward strand.
TTTTTAAATGTAAGTGTTTTTAATTACATTTCGAATAAATATTTTTCTTAACTGAATTACACTATGGAGCACTCTCTCTTCCTCTATTTATTATAAATCTGGTGTCGGAGTGACCTCTTCAATCAAAAAGGGGGTTTGATCACCCCCCGGAGCATCTTGATGCTGATGGTTCCCAAGCACCAGAAGGGTTTTTTCACTACCCACCTCCACTCCAGGACAGCACAGCATTTTGTGAATACACATGCTGGTATCTTACCAGCTTCTGGTAAGCATATTCATATACTCCTTTTTGGATAGTCACTCTTAAGCACCTTTTGCACAAAGCACTTTTCACCACACTCTTCACTCTGGATTACTCCACGCCTCATCCTGGAATATTGGATTGACGGACTAGATACTACATGCTGGTATTCTTCCGGCGTCCGGTAAGTGCAGTCACCTACCAATGTGGATTGTCACCCTCAATCACCTTTAAACAGAGCACAAGTCACTTCACTCTGAATTGCATTGGACTACTATGTGGATATATGCACACATTCTCTGGACTGTAACTGAATAGGACATTTTCAATATTGCAACTGCCGCCCGTATTTATTTTCAGTATTTTAGCATTGATTGTCATTTTCTGATTTATGGCATGCTCTATTGTCTACTGCCTCTGGGCATTGTTCCATTGTATACTCAAATCATGCCAGAAGTTTTTTAATGTGTATTACTCATACCTATTTGTAATATCAGTATTTATATGTTTTGAATCACCCTATAGCGCCGCACCCCCTTTTTATACATTGTTCACCCTCCAACTTGGTTTGTTGTTGTGCCGGCTGCTTCAACATAGGTAGCGCAATATCCTTATTTCCATCCATTTACGTACAGTGACATACTGAAGCAGAGCATGATCCCCTCCCTTCGGAGACTGGGCCACAGGGCAGTATTCCAACATGATAACGACCCCAAACACCTCGACCTCTAAGGTGACCATTGCCTTGCTAAAGAAGCTGAGGGTAATGGTGATGAACTGGCCAAGCATGTCTCTAGACCTAAACCCTATTGAGCATCTGTGGGGCATCCTCAAATGGAAGGTGGAGAAGCACAAGGTCTCTAACATTCACCAGCTCTGTGATGTCATCATGGAGGAGTGGAAGAGGACTCCAGTGGCAACCTGTGAAGCTCTGGTGAACTCCATGCCCAAGAGGGTTAAGGCAGTGCTGAAAAATAATGGTGGCCACACAAAATATTGACACTTTGGGCCAAAGTTAGACATTTACATTTAGGGGTGTACTCACTTTTGTTGCCAACGGTTTAGACATTAATGGCTGTGTGTTGGGTTATTTTGAGGGGACAACAAATTTACACTTTTATATAAGCGGTACACTCACTACTTTACATTGTAGCAAAGTGTCATTTCTTCAGTGTTGTCACATGAAAAGATAGAATAAAATATTTACAAAAATGTGAGGGGTGTGCTCATGTTTGTGCGATACTGTATATCGGCCTAAACTGATGAATACCTTTTTTTTTAAGTTTTTTTTTTAAATCTGTATTATAGCAGAAAGTAAATAAAAAATGTTTTTTTTTTCAAAATTGTCGCTCTTTTTTTGTTTATAGCGCAAAAAATAAAAATCGCAGAGGTGATTAAATACTACCAAAAGAAAGCTCTATTTGTGGGAAAAAAAAGGACATCCGTTTTGTTTGGGGACAACGTCGCACAACCGCACAATTGTCAGTTAAAGTGGCGCAGTGCCATATCTCAAAAAATGGCCTGGTCATTAAGGGGGCAAATCCTTCCGGGGCTGAAGTGGTTAACCACCGCAAGACTGGACACTTTCACACCTTTCCCTGTCTAGTTCAGTTTTCAGAGCTGTCACACATTTAATGACAATTACTTAGGCATGCAATACTGTACCCATATTACATTTTTAGCATCTTTGGAGACAGATAGTGCTTTCTTTTGATGTTACTTAATCACCAATGGGTTTTTTTGTTTGCTTTATAAACAACAAAAAAAAAAAATCTGAGAATTTTGAAAAAAAAAAAAGTCTTAGTTTTTGTTTTGACATTTTGCAAATAAATAATCTTTTTTTATTAGGCCAAAATGTATTCTGTTACATTTATTTGGTAAAAATAATTCAAATCACTGTATATTATTTAATCTGTGTGAAAATTATAGAGTCTACAACCTATGGTATATATATATATGTATGTATTTGAAAATTGATGATGTTCTGACTATACAACACATAAAGGTAGGAGCGCCAGTCCAAATTGGGTAATGAATGTAATTCAGACCAAAAGGTAGAGAAAAACATATATAACATGTCACAGTTTATTATAAATTGTAAATTAAAAACAGCTCACATGTAAGCAATGGACTCCAGATCAGCAGAGTGCAGTGGCAGATAATGTGAATTGCACAGCTCAACAATCCCAACAGATGGTGAGGCCATTGGGGGGGGGGGCTAAGCAAGCATGGAAGACTCAGATCCCGGACACCATGGAGAGTGGCTGGAATGACTGGGTGACACCCAGGGAGATGGGTAGAGCTGAAATTCCAGGAAATTCCAGGGTCCTGGTAATGATTTGCCTGCGGACCATAAGTGGCACACTCGGGAACTGGAGGTAACGTCAAGTACTGGCAGAAGGGCCAGAAAGAAGCTCCGCTGTTGAAGGCACAGATGGACACTGATGCAATAGATTGCTGCTCTAAAGCTGCTGGAAACCACAGGAGGAAGACAAATGGAGATTAAAGCGGTCAATTGCTTGGGACCAAGGATTACATGTTTCAGGGATTATGCCTTCTTCAGGTCACATCAATGGTTAGCCTCTGATCGCCTCTGCATCAGTGCTCAGTGAATATAGCATAGTATAGCTTCAGCTACAGCAGTCCCTGTTCCTAAAAGCTTACAAGAGGCCTAACCAACTGGCACATGGCTGCTACCACAGCTACAGTATGTTATCTGGCCAGGAAGAACAGGAGGCTTAACAAAGAGTAAACAAAATAGTACCTGTGTTTCAAGTAGAGCAGGTGTCTGATAAGAATGGGTGGGACTGGTGTCTCACAGGAACATAGCCATTGAGACGTTCAGATGAGCCAGTACTAGCCAGTATAGTGCCAGGCAGAGACATGGTCAGCAAACAGGCAGTGGAGTGGCCCAGGCAGAAGGCAGGAATATGATATATTATATTGAGGTATGGTAGTGTCTGAAGCAGTCTCTTATACAGAGGCCAGGTTCTGAGGGACATTAGGGGCAGTAGTATTGGGTGTCATGCCTTACTCCTTCTCTGCTTCATACACATTTTTCTGTGGACTTTGGTCTGTTTGGGCAGGAGGGATAATATCTGGAAAGAGTATTTTGTGTAGCCTGTTCACTGCATCAGAACAAAGGTGTTCATGTGCAGGGTCTTATTTTAAAATAGGGGGTGTTACAATCTATTCTCATAACATTAGGTAAAATCCAAGTCTTTCTGTGCACTTGATGTAAGAGTTGTACAAGGCCAATTGGAAAAGGTACATGGATTCTTTTTCATACCAATGAATGGATCCTCTGGTAGCTAAGTAGGGCTGTAACATTTGGTCATTATAATCCACATCTCCCATGAACTGATTATAACCATGTATGTACTCAGGTTTTTAGACTGGACCATGCCTTCCTTGGTTTTCAACTGAGGTATTATTATGGTTGGAGGAAAGAACATACACATCCTTCTTATCCCTCCATTTAAGGGCCAAAATCTATTTTTCCCACAAACTGGTGGACTCCTGCTTGTTCAGCTTTGTGGTGACCAATTTTTGTGGGGAAGTACTTGTGGGTTGGCCGCACTGTACCACAGAAAAAAAAAATATGCTGGGGGTAAATGTGGTGGAAAAATAGTCAGGCTGGTGTAAAAAGTATCTACGTAGAGGTGATACCCCTAATGTAATAGGGATGATACAAGGTCCCACACAATATTTCCACTGCTCTCCTTTCCTTCATGAACCCAGAAGTTATATGTGTACCCCGTGGCACCCCTAATGTAATAGGGATGATACAAGGCCCCACACAATATTTCCACTGCTCTCCTTTCCTACATGAACCCAGAAGTTATACGTGTACCCTGTGGCCCTCTCACAAAGTTTGTATAACTTAACCCTGTTTATGTCAGGGCTGGGCTCAGCCCTCTCTTCTCAGAGCAAGCAGCTCAGCTGAGGGTCAATTGCCAGTCTCAGCTTACACTCTGTCTCACCTGATGTCCATATCCTGCTCGTTAGCCAGCCCTCCTAGCTATATAAACTGCATGGATCAGGTCTCGCCTGGTCATCATCTCTGGAGAAATCTCAGCTGTGTGTTCCTGTGGAAGACTTTGCCTGTTTGACGTTCCCTTCTGGTCCCTGGATTCATGACCCTGCTCGGCTGACTCTCCTCCTGGCTCCTGACCCTGCATTCCATTTGTTTGACCTCGCTGATCTCTGGACTCCTGTTTCACTGGCTTGCTCTGACTATCCATTCCGGTTACTGAACCCTGGCTATGTTTTGACCACGTTTGCTCTGTTTATAACATTTTAAGTTTTTATTAAAAAGTGTGATTTTACTCTACTTCTGTCTTTGTCTGATTCATGGTTCCTGACAGTTTTCTGCGTATATAAAGTTTGATGCCCAGCCTGCTGGCAAAATAGACGAGGGACTCATTAACCAAATATTTTTGTGGAGTATACATTTCAGAAAACTTATTGGAAAAAAATTGATGAGTGCCTAAATTTTATACAGCTTGTCATAAGCAGGAAGATTTTGAGGAAGGTACAAGGAATGATCAATGCATTATAGAAACCTAATTTCTCATTGCATAGTGTGTTCTGGGCATAATAGAAGAATAGAGTGGCATATGTTAAATGGGGTATATGGACCGGAAGGAGTGGACCTTGTTTTTTTTTTGTGATTCCGATATTCAGTGTAAGTCCAAGAAAAACTTAAAGAGTAACTCCACTTTCATGGGGAAAAAATAGCAAATAAAGAAAAAATAATATAGCACATATAATTGCGACACAAGTCATATTGTAATTGAATGTCATGAAAAATTACCTTTCCTTTTCAATTTGCAGCTCTGTAATTTTCTGAGAATGCATTGCAATATGGCTACCTGGAGTTGTTCTGTACACAGAATGTGTAATGATGACTCCCCAGAGACATCCTTTCCTACTTGTGTAATTAGCTCACCAGTTTTCCCACAAGTCTGCACTAAGATTTCAGGCATCCCCTGCAACAAAAATGTCATGTTTGGAGTGATATTTTCAATAGGAACACGTCTAAAGGGATGCAGGCCCAGCAGATTTCCTCATTAGTGCTCAGCAGCTGCACACCTGACAGTTGATTATGAAACCACTCCCATTAGGCCCACTCAGAACAGAGGCACAGAGAAACACAGAGGGATTTCTTCAGAATAGCAAAAGGTAGGAATCTGCAACGGAGTTTGTTATAATCCCTGCAATGTACATAGACCACCCAGAGGGTAATGCTTTTTTCTCAACAAAAGTGGAGTTATGCTTTAACATTTTTCCACCATGACAGGTTTCCATTGAAATGGATGAGCATATGATGAATTTGGATTGTTGGCAATGTATTGGTTGGCATAAAGATTGTACTGGTCCACAATTAAATTCAATAAATTATTGGTAAAAAAAATAAATCACTGGTAAAAAAAAAAAATTAAAAAATTAATGGGCGTAACATTTTGGTTACTATAATGCTGCTGGTCGCCTGTTGCTCCTCAGAGCACCCCATTCTTTTTGTAGGCACACCTTCCGCCTCTGATTCAGTTACTGCTTTGATGTTTTTTTCAATGTTTTTCATTTTTAAAGATTTAATTTTTTGGCTCTGCTTGGTGAGCTTTTTTCCCCCCAGTTTTTCTCAAGTGAGGATGGCTTTCTGAAGAGGAGGTTTGCTCTACTTCGATGACTGGGGAGGTCACTTGCTTTAAGCTTTACATGCGTAGTTTGCTGCTTACATACAGTATATGCAGCTTGGGAGCTGGTGTATGTGCAGAGGCAGCTCTAGGCTTTGTGAGGCCTTAGGCAAAACCACGCCCATAATGGGAAAAATAATTCAAGCGATAAAAAAATTAAATTTATAAATTGCATATATTAAGAGCTTTAAAGTGCTGGTGTCAGTACTCTCTATCTCAGTGCTGGTGTCAGTGTCAAATTAAGTGGTTGCGAGGCCCCTGTGGGTGCGAGGCCTTAGGCGACCACCTAATTTGCCTAATTAGAGAGCCGCCTCTGTGAATGTGCATTGATGGTGGCTGGATAACGCAGTGGTGTCATAGTCCTCTATTTGGCGGAAGAAATATACAAACACTTGGATTTAATCAGTGGACTTTATTATATTACTATATATATATATATATATATATATATATATATATATATATATATATATATATAAACTTACCTTATATGATATTTGTGCTTAAAGGGACAGTTTCTTATATATTCACTTGTATTTATGGTGACTTTATTTTGTGATTTCTTTTTTGTGATGCCTTTTCTTTTCACTTTTGGTTTGTTTTATATTATAATTTGGCGCTGCACCCTATATAAATATACCATTTGGGAGGTTGATGTACAATATATTGACCCGTGTTGCTGGCTGCCAGCGTTATTCACACTCTGTCGTTGACTTTTACTCTGAATATTGTCCTCCTCTATTTGGTTAAAGAAATGCACAGACACATGGATATAATCAGTGGACTTTATTACATTACATCATATGATATTTGTTCTTAAAGTGTGACATTTGACACCTTTCAGGGGGAGAGGATACCTGTGTCCTTTTCCCCAACATCCGAAAGCCCGAGCCATGGCCGCTGACATCAGAAGCCCGGCTCCCTCCTCACTCTGCTACTTGTGCCGGGAATAGCAGAGAGCAGCGGAGCCTTACACATGCGCAGTAGTGCTCCTGGCATGAAGCTGTAATGCTACACTGCCAGATTCCCTTACCTGCAATGGCGGCGGCAGCACCCGACAGCTGATGGAAACATCAGCTGCGGTGCCGGCATCACTGGACTCCAGGACAGGTAAGTGTCCTATTATTAAAAGTCAGCAGCTACAATATGTGTGGCTGCTAGCTTTAAATTTTTTTTTCGTTCTAGGCAGACCTCCGCTTTAAAGGGACAGTCTCTTATACTGTATATACACTTGTATTTATGGTGAACATTTGTTTTGTGATTCCTTTTTTTGTGATTCTCTCTTTTCTTTTCACTTGTTGATTTGTTTTATATTGTAATCTGGAGCTGCTCCCTATATAAGTATACCATTTGAGAGTTTTATGTACATATATTGGCCTGCGCTGCTAGCTGCCAGCATTACTCTAGCACTGAATTCTACTCTGCATGTCTAAGAATTTGAAAGCTACAATACAAAAAATATTTGCTCTTGGATTTAATACCGCTTTAAAGCCTAAGGGCAACCAATATCAGGACAGAAAAATCAACACAAGGGACACAACTTACAGTCCTTAAGATTTGTCTCTTGTGCTGATTCCTCTTTTGTTAGTGAAAAACTTCTGCTGCCCCCCCCCCCCCGCCACCAAAATTTACCAACATGGTAAGAGTAAATACAACTAACGGGCTGTCATAGGCTCTTAACCCGTAAACCTGACAATACCCATCCTTTCTGCCTAGCTGATCTATTCATAGAAAGTGTACAACATCTATTATGAATGAAACATCATCTATGAATGGAGCATGGGTGGTTAATTGATAGGTCTGCCCCCTCCATTCATAGATCAGGTGATTTTTACCAGGCTTCTGGGTGTGGGTATATGCTACTACAGGCACTTAAGGCTCTACATTTATGCACTGGGGTGAATGAACCCTAAATAGGAAAGGAAAGAATTTTATGGAAAGGTTTGCAGGTTCTTATGCAAAATGCAAAATTGCAAAATGCAAAAAAAAAAACAAAAAAAACAGGCTCTGACAATGAAAGGATTAGGTTGGACACCACTGATTAAAAAAGTTTAAGGAAAACTACTAGCCAGGGTGGAAGGTGAAATTAATATTTTCTTACCTTAGAATTAAACCCACCACCCACCCAGTATAAACTAATGACACAGTATTAATGTGTATATACATGCAAGCCTCCTGCATCTATCCCTACCCTTCAAATGTCCTTCCTGTTAGCACTAGCAGCTCTGTAAAACTCTGAAATCAGAGGGTGTCTGTGTTTGCTGGAGTTTGGTGGGTGGAGTTGTGATGTCACAAGCCTCCCCATCCACCTCTATACTGAGACATTGAGGAGGGAGGGAGGGGGGTGTGTAAAACGTTCTCTGCTGTGTGACAGAGATAAGCAAATTGCTTGTCACTCACAGAGCAAGGGGCGGATCGACTGTGTATTTCACTGTTAGTGGGACTTTCTCTTCCTGAAAAAAGATAAGCTCATTACTTACAGTTGGATTAACTCTTTGTGGCAAGACTGGGCACAGATGACATAACATGCTATACTCTAACAGGCAGAATTATTCATTAAATATTTTTTTTTCGGGTTTACATCCACTTTAAGTCTTTTGATATGCTGGAATTATATATTATTATTGGCAAATACATTTTAAAATCATTCAGTGTATTGTTTGTATTAGTACATAGAGATTCCATATTGTGGAACGCTTTGTAGCATTATATGGAAAGATGCTGGCCCCATTTATATATCAATACAGATACAATACAGATTTTTTCTTTTTTATATGCAGGAATGTCTCTTGTATATACAGTTTGTATGCTGTATATACAGTATGTATGTACTGTATATATGTATATATAGTTCCAAGGATAGCCATGGCACTCTTGCTTGATGCAAATGCCCAGGTGCTCACCCACCAAGAAATCCATATAAATACAAAACTGGTTTAGAGGCACATATGGAGGAAGTTCAAAAACAGCAGTGTTATTATTGTCAACGTTTCAATGAAGCAGAGGTAGGTTTTGTGGGCGCTGTGATGTATGACAACTCAAAGACACAAATGGGGTCCTAAAGGTTTTGTCTAAGACAATACACACTATAATGCAAATTGCAGATGGAAGTTAAAACATGTATCTGGTAATAAGTCCACTGTAATGGACACAATATCTAGTGAGATTCAAGGTTAGCAATGGATCATGGAATGTACAATAGATTATATACAACAATCATTGCTTATGCATCAACTGGATACTGATACCCAATTCAGACAACAAGTGTCGAATAACAATTGCTGGATATCCAGAGGTACCCCTTTAGGCAGCGCTTGAGCAGAAGAAGAACGGGCTTCTGTATGACAATTGGAGAGAAAACACAAAGCGCGAGTAGTAAACCATTGCAAGATTTATTGTTAAAAACAGGTTAAAAGGTACTCACAAACATGAGCAGATAAGTTGCAGTGCAGTGTGAGCCACTGTGAGCAAAGTACAGAGCCTCAAAGGTAGGAAGGGGTTGGCTGTCTCCAAGGTAGGGCAAAAGCTGGTGGATTCCTGCGCTTTCTGGTCTAGTGGAGTCAGAGGAGGGCTGGCAGCCTTAGGCCTGGGGGGCAAGTCCAGTCAAGTGGCCCATTAAACCACCGAATCAGCTCACCATCCATGCCCACCTGATTTTAGAACAGATATTGATGTTATGAAGCAAGACAAATATGATACAATGTGGTAACATAATTTAATGTTAATAGCAACAAAGGAGGTTTAACAAAAATAATGCATCAATGCAGCCGCACCAGTGCCTATCAAATGCAACCTGATCAGTGCCAATCAATGCAGGCTCGTCAGCGTCCATCAGCACAGCCTGATCAGTGGCCATCAATGCAGCCCGATCATTGCCCATCAATGCAGCCTTATCATAGCCCATCAGCATGGCCTGATCAGTGCAGCCTGATCAGTGCCCATCAATGCAGCCTCACCAGTGCCCATCCAATGCAGCCTGCAATGCAGAGAGAGGAGAGCCGCTGGAGATCCCTACTTACCTGGCGCGGCCGCTGTCATATGAAGTCCCGCCTCTTGGACCGGCTCCTATGATAGACTTTACCAGTGTGCTGTCTATTATAGAAGCCGGTCCAGGAGGTAAGACTTTGTAAGCGGGAGATCCCCTCTTTGTGTAATCCGGCGGCGCCCCCCCCCCGAGGCAGCCCAATGGGCCCAGCGGGATGCATGGTAGGGCCGGCCCCCCCTTTGCCTGCAGTTAGTTTGTGGCTGCGCCCCTGGCCCCTGCTTCCTTCCTCCACAAGAAAAAAAAAGTGTGAGCGGGTAGCAGTTATCGGCCATTTTGCATGTAAGTTAGGGTGACCTGGGGGGCAATTGCCACCCTGCCCCCTGGCCCAGCCCTCCCCTGCGTGGAGGACCGTGCAATGTCACTTCTGGTTCCGGTGGGCAGCATGATGACGCAGACAGTGATGCGTTGTCGAGGCCTAAGCCTCTTCCTCAAACGGTATATTCTCCATGTCGGAGAAGGGCAGCTATAAGGGCAAATCGGGGGCGGAGTTTGTAGAACAAACAGGCATCCACTGATTCATCTGCCTGTGCGTCAGCGGACTTAAGCACATGAGGATTAAATTACCAATAATAAATATATATATATATATATATATATATATACATATATATATATATATATAGACTCAGATTACACATTTAGATAACGCACCATAAGTCCATAAACGTAGCTTTAGCAAACCATGTAAACACATTATGGGGGGAGTAAAGCAACTGTATAACATCCTGGTGGTACAGGGTAGCATAAGAAACAAATCTGTGTATATTAACATATAAATATCTGAAATAAATCTTAAATTGTGACTGCAAACTTATTTGCGATTGAAGGTGAAGATGGGTATCAGAACGGAAAAAGGGAATAGGGAAAAAGGGGATTTCAATGAAGCTCAGTCCATCCTTCTTGAGAAAGATGAATTGAGTTTCATCAAAATGTTGACAATAAAAACACTGCTGTTTTTGATCTTCCTCTTTTGCAAGACCCATGAGTGTCAAACCAGTTATATATATATATATATATATATACATACATCCCAACCATCCCTGAATGGGTGGGATTATCCAGCAAACTGATGGCTGTCCCACAATCCCGCAGCAGGCAGAATCCTGCATGTGAAAAGCTTATTGGATTGGACCTCCTGGCTGCTTTTCATCATTGGCTGCAGCTCATAGCAATCCTCCTGTACTGGCCACTCACTCTGTGCTGTGGGGGCGGGGTCAGCTGCCGCTCTGTAATCTGAAGATGAGGAGGCACTCAATGGAGGAGAGCAGGTGAGTGTCAGTGTGTGCCTGAAAAGTTGCAGCGCTGTTCTTGTGGCCGTGTCCTGGCAGATCATGGCAGACTGATGGTAAAGCCTGTGCCCATTGATATCTGATCAGATCAGTGTATGATCTCTCCTTCTGCTTGCTTCATCTGCACAGGACTCTGCAAGCAGGAGATGAGGACGACAGTGAGTGAGGTTGCTGAGAAGGGGGGGGGGGTGAAGTGTTCTTGTCTCAATCTGCTTCCTGAGTT
>BLSH010522711.1:375012-389257 GCA_018402905.1 Glandirana rugosa
CAAGTGATTCCCCCCCCATCCTGCAATTTCCCTGTCCACCTTCCCCCCCATCCTGTGATTTCCAATATGATTTGACCACACTTCTTAAACCACAGCCAAATGGTCACACCCTTTTTGCTGGCTATGTCCACTTCTCAGCATGGTGCGCTGCGTTCTCCACACATTGGATCTTCAAAGTGTTCCTCATTGTCAAGTTCAAAAGTTGGAAGGTATATATATATATATATATACACACACACACACACACGTATAAATACTGTACATATATTTTTTATGCAATTTACTATTTTATATTATTAGTGAACAATCTACAGCCAATGTCCAAAACTGGGAACTTGTTATGTACATGAAGCATCTGTCTGCACTATAAATTGTTACCACATCACTTAGAATGATGTTGAAAACAACGTTGCACAAAACGGAACTTCCTGGCACCTGCTCACATCTGAGGAAACTGTTTTTTATTTTTCACATAACATGTGATGTGTCAAGCAGTGCATTACCGATCTTCCTTCGTGATTCCTTTTTCGTATTTTCTACAAAAAAAAAAAACCCTTGCAACCAAACTACATAACACAAACTGTACTGTAGATTTGCCCATGAAAAACCACTGGAAACCATTAGTATAAACACAAGCTAATGAGAATGACAAAGGAATATATATGCTAATAAAAAATAAAAACTCAACATTGTTGAAGTTTCTTATTGCAACCCAGTGTATTTTTCATGTAGAGCAAAGCAACAGATATGCTTTAATGCCTCCCTCCCCACCAGTAGCATACGCACCTTTTCTGTATGGGAGTGAGAAAAGGAAGCACTATGTAAGCTTCAGATCACAAGGATGTGGACTCCCCTGTGTGATGGCGATAGGCCAATCACCACGCACCAATACCGTCACATGAGCAATGTCAGTAAAGTCACCAAAAGGGCCCCCGTGTGAGATCAATTCTTACCCCTTTCACTTATTCAAATACTGGTCGCCTAAAAACATTCACTCTACCTACTGACAGCTAGACAGAAGTCTATATGACTCTAGTATAAATGGGCACCTAACTAACATAGGGCAGTCTCCACAAAAAGCATGTCCAGTCCTGGGAAAGTGAGTTAAACTGATCATACACTAATAGACATGCAGCAAACATTTGTACAAAAATCCTCAGTACATTCGCTGACTTGATGCGTGTCGTACTTTAAAATTGTCTTTGCTTTTTATGGTCAGTTCTGGAAAGACTGGACATTCCCAAATAAAACCAGATACACTATTAGAAATTTGCCTGTTCAAGAGAAATTTTCCATCCTGCTTCTTTAACCACTTGCCCACTGGGCACTTAAACCCCCTTAATAACCAGACCAATTTTCAGCTTTCAGTGCTCTCACGTTTTGAATGACAATTACTCAGTCATGCAACATTGTATAACTCAATGTGTAGCACTATACCAATAGTGTCCCAAACGCAAATAGTGTATATAAATGCACTCAGAAATGCAATCACTGCGCCCATACAGTGCAAAAATGCATAATCATATCATCAAAACATAAAGTGCATAAGTGCAAAAAAAGTGCATGATCATATAATCAAACCATAAAGTGCATATAGTGCATATAATAAAGTCCACATGTATGAAGTCCAAAATCAATAGTTTGCGTGTGGAGAAAATAATAAGCATAGTAAAAAGTCTGTAGCAATCCAAACACATAGGGCTATGGCCTGGTTGTTAAGCAGTAAAATTTTCTAGGAACTACAGTGAAAACCAAAGTCAATTTTACCCCACTAGAAAATTTTTAACTAACTTCTACTAGTGTATAGCCAGCTTTATAAACATGTTCTCCCATACCCAGAAGTACTATCTTCACTGAATTGAAGGGCTATATTAACCAATTTCTTCTCTGTTTGTCTAATGGGATACATGGGACCAATGTATTTAACCGGTTCCACACCGCCTACCTTGTATTCACGGCGGCAGTGTGGACGCTCAGCGCGAATCGCCGTAAAAAAGCAGCGATCTGCGGGTGGCCGCTAGCTGGCACGCGCGCCCACTGTACTCCTGAGGAGTGTGCCCGCGTAAACATGGCCGTTTCCCGCTCTGTTAGTGGGGGCATAGGATTTCTACTGATCCCTGTCACTGGGATCAGTTAGATCTCTTATGCCCATGGTAGCCCAGCCCCCCCACAGTTAGAACACACCCATGGAACACAGTTAACCCCTAGATCTCCCCTGCAGGTTAACCCCTTCACTGCCAATGACATTTATACAGTAATCAGTGGACATTTAAATTTATGATCGCTGTATAAATGTAATTCGTCCCAAAAAAGTGTCAAAAATGTCCGCCCCAATATCGCAGTACCGCTAAAAATCACAGATCGCCGCCATTACTAGTAAAATAAAAAATAAAAACCCCAGAAATGAATTCTCATCATCCGTAAACGCGGCCACTTTTGCGCCAACCAATCAATGAACACTGATTACGATTTTTTGAAATATGAGGAAGAATATAAATCAAAACCGATGAAAAAAATGTTTTTTTATTTTTTTTTGGATTTGGATTTTAGCAAAAAGTAAGAAATTTGGGTTTTTTTGCAAAATTGTCGCTTTTCTTTTGTTTATAGCGGTGATCAGAAATGACGCAGAGGTGATCAAATACCACCAAAAGAAAGCTCTGTTTGTGGGAAAAAAAGGACGCAAATTTTGTTTGGGTACAACGTCGCAAGACCGCGCAATTGTCAGTTAAAGCGACGCAGTGCTGAATCACAAAAAGTGCTCTGGTCAGGAAGGGGGTAAAACTTTCCGTGGCTGAAGTGGTTAAAGGACACTTCATTACCTCTTCTTTTTCTATTAGACCTCTTGCACACTGCAGCTTGAAAAAGCTCAGTGCAGTTTTTCTTTAAATGCACGCAAATGTCTATTTGCATATTGTGCATGAACGCATATATGCGAAAATGCGCAAAAATACTCACAAATACTTACAAAGAAGACGCCTGAAATTACGTCTGAAAAAGTAGATGCTCAAACAGGAGTATCATGTACAAGAGGCCTTAGGGTGACTGGCTGCCTGGGAACAATGCTGCCTTCAAGTGGAGTATGCTGAAAAAACTGTAAATCTTCTTAAGTCAGGCCTGCCCCTTTTCCAATTGGAAAATAGTATCGTGGGGAAATGTATGCAATTATCCATTTTAATGTTTATTTTTATAAAAACATGCTTTGTATACATGTTGCCTTAAAAAGCACCCTGTCTCCTCTAGTCCCTACCTCTAACTTATAAGAGGCTCCACAGTGGGAGCACATACATTCTGATGAGATAGATGGAGGGCAGATGGGCTGGGGAGGAGCCCAACCCTCCTTAAAGGTACAGGGACACACTGAACACCCAGCACATAGCACAATGGCAGCGGCTACATTTTTAAATGCTTGATTTTGGTCAGGTAACACACTGACACCTTTGCGGCCATTGTGCTATGTGCTGGGTGTTCGGTGTGTCCCTGTACCTTTAAGGAGGGGTAGGCTCGCCTCCAGCCCATCTGCCCTCTATCTATCTATGTGCTCCTCTTATAAGTTAGAAGTAGGGACTAGAGCTGAAAGGTTGCCTTACCGGGGCACTCTAGCTTACGCATGCATTTGCAAATGCGTGTAACCAAACCCCTGTTTTTACTTCAAATGAATTTTATTGGTTTTACACAATACAGTAAAGAAAGGTACAAAGGGTGAGGGAGAGCCTCACTAGTAATACAAAGAGGGACGTGAAACAAGATAAGTAACAGTCACAAATGAGAAGGAAGTAGCAAAACGCACAAAGAAAGAAAAAAATTTATGAGATGGGGGGCCCGAGGGCCGACCCTTAGACCCCCTGCCAACACCCCTTCTGGGAGCTAGCTGTGTCAGGGAGGGGGGAGGGTCGGACTCCTGACGGGCCAGCCCCCCATCAAACCTCATATGGGCCAAAATAGACAGATATCTCAAAACAGAGAACCATTAAAACTAACTGGCCCCACGAGACCACTTCCCTAAAAAAAAAAAAAAAAAAAAAAAAAAAAAACCTGATAAGGACCGTCAAGAGTACAGGAAAAGGGCAAAGAAGAACGTGAGGAGAACAGAAGTAAGGGCACCAGGGAATAAGAACATTGCAAAGGAAAAGAAAAACCCGGTCATGTGGGCAGGTTAAGGTATTTCAACCAGGGATCCCAGACAATATCAAATTTGACTGAGGAGTCCAGTAGGAAATTAGCATATTTTTCTTGGGTCATGATCCAGGAGATTTTTCTCTTGGCTGCACGGAAGGAGACGGAAGGTTTTTTCCAGGCCCTAGCCACAGTAAGCTTGGCTCCCAATAAAATGAAGCAAGTACGTTTAAATAAAGATTTGGAGAGGCCATCCGGTCTATAGTTAAGTAATGCTATTTCCGGCTTTTGGGGAACCGCTTGACCCGTAACCTTCCTCAGCAAAGAGAAAATCCTGTTCCAGAAACCCCTGATCCTGGGGCATTCCCGCCATGTATGGTAGAACGTGTCCTTCAGATTACAACCTCTAAAGCATAACGGGAATGAGTTAGGGAACATTACTGAGAGACCACCTTAGAGTCCCAGTAAGGGGACCAGGTACCACAGAGAGATCACCTTAACACTGGCCTCCATCAGCTGGACGTTAACAATGCCCTTGAAGGATTTCAGAAAAAGGGAGAACCATATATCCGCATTCCAAGAGAAGTCCAAGTCCCCTTCCCAATACCTAACATAAGGAGGTTTCTTGGGATGGTCCGTCAGTGATGCATATATAATGGAGATGCCCCATCTTTGATTGGAGATGTCCGAGCACCAATGCTCAAAGGGGGTTAAGGTCGCCAAGGCCGGTTTAGATCTCCAAACATAGAAAAAGAGAAAAGAAAAGAGAAAACAACATAGAGGAAAATGAGATAAGGGTAATCGCGGCCAGACCCCTCCTCAATTGAGGCATGGGAGTCAGCATACCGGCACCCATGCCTCAAACGTGATCTAAGAACGTCTACCAAATCAGCAGAATCACTTCCGCTCAAGGGCTGACCAAAAAAAGAGGAGCCCAGGAGCATGATAACCACTCCGCCCCTAAAGCAGCCCTATGCATAGAGTAATACCAGGTAGATCCCCTGAAAAAAAAACACTTTAACCATCGGAGAGAAAGAAGGGCCCCTTATATCCCCCCTCACCAGAGGGGGGTGGATCTGGCAGCCGGAGAGCGAGGAGGAGACAGGCGCCCTAAAGGGACCACCTCCCCCGCTCCCCGCCCCCAGGAGGCCGGCAGTCAGACAAACGGTCAAACAGCAATGGCCCCTTGACCGCTGTATGGCTAATAACAGAGGACGAATTAAAACGAAACATGTACATTTGGAATGTCAGCTACAAGAGAAAAAAGGACTAACAACCCCGGAATATGGGAGTCAAGGGGTACCCACCATCAAGGGTATGGCACCCCAGACCCCCATACCCCCCAGAGAGGAGGGTCCCTATAAAGTTGGGGAGAAGCCCCTTTACAAATGCAAACAACATAGAAAAACCGTGCAGTTATTAAGCAAAAAGGCAAATAGGTAGAGAAGTAGTTCCAATTCAAGTGGAGGGTGACCCAACTGCCAGGCCCAAGACGAGCAGGAGAAGACCAAAGTCCTTGGGGTACCGATAGATCTTCATGGGGGGTAGGAATCTTTAGATCTTTTAGATTGTTGGCTCCACCACACCGGAGGAATGGGGCTTTGAGGAGAAGGACACTTAGATGACGGAGCGGCATTCTTGGATTGAAGTGCAGAAGATGGATCCAGGGATATCAGGTTGAGTTTATGTAGCAAATGTTCTCCCTCCTGGAGGGTGCAAAAGCCGTAATTTTTGCCTTTACAGGAAAAGGAAAGGCGAAATGGGAAGGACCACCAGTAGTTTATGGATTTTTGGGTAAGAACCTCAAGTAGGGGCCTCAGGGACCTCCGCTTTTGAATGGTGGTAGGGGAGATGTCAGAGAATACTTGGATCAGATTCCCCAGGAATGATGGCTGGGGAGTGTTCCTGGTAAGTCTCATAATTTCCTCCTTTACTGCATAAAAATTTGGTTTGACCACCATGTCCCTGGGTAACCCATCTGAACGGGGGGCCTGTAGAGCTCTGTGGGCCCTGTCAAGTTCCAACCTATGGTCCGGAATATTAGGGATAATTTCCTTTATGGAGGAGCGGACCGTTCCTGGGACATCCGTGATGGATTCCGGGAGCCCCCGAATTCGAAAGTTGTATCTCCAAGAGCGATTTTCAAGGTCCTCGATTTTGGAGAGGGCTGTATCCAGCTGATCCTGAAGGTCTTGGGTGCGTGATGTGTTTTGGTTCACTCTGGCAATTGTTTGGTCAGTCTTATGTTCTATTGCCTCAATCCTGGATCCCAGGTTTTGCAGGTCCGATTGAATGGTGGAGGTAATTTGAGAGGCAGTTTGAGCCAGTCTTTTGGATAGCATTTTAGAAAAGGTTTCCATCAAGAATTTTAGATCTGAAGGGTGAAGTGAAGAGTCGGAGAGTGGGATCCCAAAGGCTCTGGGGTATCCGGAGTGGGGGAGTGATTTACGTTTGGGGAGGAAAACATTTCTTCCAGGGTCCTCTCCAGGAGGGAGACTGTGGAGGCAGGTGAGGGGGCTGAGAGATATTGAGATCAAGGTTGGGGGGACCCTGGCCTGGCAGGATTTGTGAGCCCCCCTCCCCCCCCTGCATCCATTTCTTCAGGGTTGTCCTTTTGGTTAACTAGGGCCCTAGGGGCCAAGGGTGGGGTTCCAGGGGACTGTTCAGAAAATCCAGGATGTTTGGACAAGTCCCTTCCGACCGCCACAGCATACATGGGGAATTGGGTAATAGACGTCCGGCCGACAGAATGGAAGGGGGCCAAGTCTGATCAGGGGCCAGTGTGGAGGATGGCAGTGGGGCCGTGAGACGGGTGTCCCCTGCAGGGCCCAGTTAGAAAAATTAAGAAAGCTGAGAACAATTATGAGTCAATCTGGCCAGCACCACAGAGACCAGTATGAATATGTGTGGGGGCTATGTAGCAAGGATAAAGTATGGGAGTCCACCCCCAGGCCTCTCCTGAGCTATGCAGGCCGGGAAGAGAAATGGGCCCCCCCAGTGCAAGTGGCTGTAGCATGAGCTATCTCCCCAGGGGTTACCGACCTCAGCTGGGATCCCTGGTGTCTGGTCTCTGCCAGGAGGATCCGGAAGGAGCTGTGTGATTTTGGGATGGTCGGCCTCAATGAACGTTCCCCATTTGGCACAACAGGGGAGACCCAGCCGTACCAAGAATCTCCCTAGGGAAGAGACCCGGGTGGAGAACGTGGCAGAGTGGGTAGCTGAGCGGGAGTCCATCCTTCGAATGGCCCCAGAAGACGGGAAGCTCTGCCTCGTTGCAGTAGGCAGCAACCGCGGCCTCGCCTAGGGGCCGCAACCGGCGGGACGGAGCGGGGAAGATCGCGGAGTCAGGGGCACTAACAGTGTACCCTCCCGATGGTTGCCTTCTGGGGCTTGCACTTGTGGGGGTCAGTGTCCCGGATGGCGTCCAAAAATGGGCTGAAGGAGCTGAGCGGGTCGGAGCTCCGGGATCAAGCGGCCATTCCCGGTGCCTCGCACATGCGCACTCGCCCAAACCCCTGTTTTTAATGCATACTGTTAGATAGGTTAATTTGGCTGGCTGCAAGCTGGTTGGTAAATAGAGTTTGGATTTTTCCTTGTCTGTTTTGTGTGATGGAAGAGGGAAGATTTCTGGGAAGAGCAGAGCCTCCTGTGAGAGACTATAAGACTCAAGGCTTGTGGCCTGGCGCACTTTCTTGGGACCGGAGTGGATCTGTGTGCAGGAACCTGTTGCTGAGTCCTGCAGTGATTGTGGCCTGCTATTACAGAGGTATTGTTCTCATACCTGGAGGAACACCAGTGGACAGCGTGGCTACCCTGATGTGCTACAGCCGGATGGCCGTTCCTGTTCCATCCACCCTGCAGGGTTGACAAATCCGTGTGAACCATGGTGAGGTGCAGTGGAGGCCAAAAACCATCCCTTGAGCCATATGCTGGAGAGATCATCATCATCATCTCCATCCATATCATCATCTACAATCTGCGTTCCAGTGTGGTGAGCGGGTGAAAGCCCAGATTTAACAGGCACTGTGTACAGACATCACTATCCCTTGCACTTACCACTACTTCTGCTTCACTACAAAAATCTGTTGCACATTAGGTTTGGACACTGTACACAGACATCCATTTCATCCATTAGCCGGTTGCTACTTGTAGTTTCATAAAAAGTTAACCTTGCTAAGTCAGTGATCACTTTGAAGATTTACAGTTTACTTTGCAATTAGGAAGCATTCTTTGATCTATTTCACAAGTTTTGGATTAACCAGCAATAACACCAACAGGCCCACGAAACGGACCCCCATAGCACCTTCAGAGGTTTGACTACATGCTATTCTCCACCAAATTCCATGACATAGAGTATATTGTGCATAAGTTTCATCTGCTGTAGGAATCGTAATTTACGGGTCCTAGTGTAATGCCCTAATGCTCCACTATGTTTATTTTTCTGTTTATTCTGTGGACTTCCGAGTACTCTGTACCACTGTATTGTCAATGTTACATGTTCTTCCTAAATTGTGACAATAAAACTTTTGAACTAAAAAAACAGCAATAACACTAGACTACTCTCATTTCTTCCCAGTTCAAGATTACAACCCCTTATAATAGTTCAGGTTAAATTCACCAAAGAACTCTCTGTAAGAGCAGGTTGAATAACACTGAAATTACTGTTTGCTGAAGCTGTACATGTTTACCTACAATTTTGCTGTTCTATGTGGGTGAGAAGTAGAGAGTGGTCTGACACTAGCAGGTGTCATTCTTCTGATCTACTGGGCCTCATTCACATTGATCATATCCATATTCGCTGAATCTAAGAAAGTGTTTACATAAGTGATACTGGGTTTGAGTAAAGAGTGAAAACTGTTGATTTATCTGTAAAATTTGTATTGCATTGCCCATCTTTGGGATTTGAGATAAGTTTGTTCACTGAACTTTAAATGTTCTATACAGTGTACCTTATTACTTTGCATTTGCTCAAAGGAACTGCAATAATGCTTTAACCCAGTGTGTCAGGGGTGGCAGAGGACCCACAGGGTCAAGGAAACCAGAGGGGAATTGATATTTCTTGCAACCTTCAAGGGGGCAGCGCTACATTTGGGGGGTCATCTGGGATACCCCTCATGGTAAGCCCAAGCAAGTCCAGTGACTCACCCAGAGAGAAGGGGAAGATGGACTCAATCACTGCCACCAGTTGGGCTCTAGAGGAAGTGAGTCAGTTGGAGTTGGCCAGCGTGGTGAAGATGCCTGGAATTGGGTGGTCTGAGAGAGAGGTGCTACAGCTGTTAAGAAGAGCTGTCCCAGAGCAAGGATCCTACGTCATGGATGTGAAGCCTGAATTTGAGGAAGATTACCCCTACGCCCTGATTGAGGGGCAGGAGAGTGTTCCAGCTGGATTTCAGAAAGAGACGGTGAGCTTAGCTGATGGATTAGAAGCTCAAGCGATACCTTTACAAATAGAGGAAAATCCAGAAGAAGCAAAGCCCAAACACGGTTCTATGAGCCCAGAGATAGAAGAGGAAGGAGTAAATGCCTCTGGGCATGGATGCCTCCAGCTTCTTTCTACATGGATATGAGACGGCTGGTGGAGAGCTTGATAAAAAGCACTAATAACTCATCAAACCAGGGTTACCGGAAGATGAAGTTCTTCTTGGGTCGCTTTCCAACCCCAGAAGGTGAAGAGGAATTTGAAAATTGGATGGATCAAGCCATTCAAGCAGTGGAAGAATGGAATGTGCTGGAAGCAGTAAAAAGACAGAGGATAACTGAGAGCCTTAGAAGTCCTGCTGTAGATGTCATTCGGAGCTTGAAGAGAGGGAAGCCTGACGGCCTAGCCATGGACTACATTGAAGCTTTGTGTGCAGTCTATGGTAGGGTAGAGAAGATCCCAGAATTGATGTATAAATTTGAGCACACCCATCAGCACAGGGGAGAGAAATTGTCTGCTTATATCATCAGGGTGGATCGTATCCTACATCAAATTATTCTGAAGAAAGGGCTGATAAGGTCAGGTTGGAACGAATTCTGCAAGGGGCCAGACCCAACCATCCAATTTTGCTCTGCCTGCTGTTGAAAGGGGCACAAATGGCCCCAACCTATCCAGAGTTAATGAGACTGGTTAGGGAGCAAGAAGCCTTGTTGGATGAAAAGAATCAAGGGTCACGAGAGGAGACTAAATCCACCCAGAAGGTCTGGAAAGTGTCCGCCCAGTCGATGCAGATAGAGAAAGGGGTTTTGGAAGTGAATGAGTAGACAAAGACAATCCGCAACTCCACACGTGCTCTTAATCAGTCCAGATTTATTATATCTCCACAAGATACATGGTAGATGTTAATGTGTTTCAGCCATCATGGCCTTGCTCACAACGTTAATGTATCAAAGTCAGCACAAAATACTGTATATACTAATAAGAAAACTCTCCCAACTCCATCCCCCTTCCTTCATTGGTCACAGAGACTGAGTGAGACATGGCTATTGCCATGGGTGACAGAAAACTGACTACAAGTTAACTGAAAATGTTTATAAAAGGTTTAAGCAAATCAAGATGTTTGTCAATATTTGTTGAGTTTGAATACTAGTTGAAGATAGATTAATTTTTTTTGAGCTGTAGGTGAAAATCCCTACATCTTTGGGGACCAAAGACTTTAAGTGGGGGGACAATGTAGCCAGGAGCTAGAGGTTCATGTTTCATGCTATCAGAAGACATTCTTTTGTCTATAAGAAATGCAGCTGCTTTCCCCTAGTGTTCCAGTTTGGCTGATCATTGACTCTTATGTTGAAGAGAAGCAGGGGATCTTGGGACATGTAGTTTGTTTGAAAGAATTTGTCCCCGGACTGTAGAGAGTGAAAACTACTATTCCCAGCGTGCTGACAGAAGAGGGAAGATTTCTGGGAAGAGCAGAGCCTCCTGGGAGAGACTATGAGACTCAAGGCTTGTGGCCTGGCACGCTCTCGGGACTGGCATGGATCTGTTTGCAGGAACCTGTTGCTGAGTGCTGCAGTGATTGCGGCCTGCTATTACAGAAGTATCGATTGAATACCTGGAGGAACACCAGAGGACAACGTGGCTATCCTGATCTGCTACAGCCGGATGGCCGTTCCTGTTCCTGTCCTGACAGATCTGTGTGAGCCGTGTTGAGGTGCGGTGGAGGCGGAGACCAACCCTTGAGCCATATGCCGGAGAGATCATCATCATCATCTCCATCTATATCATCATCGTAATCTACAACTTGCGTTCCAGTGTGGTGAGCCGGTGAAAGCCCAGATTTAACAGACTCTGTGTACATACATCACTATCCCTTGCACTTACCACTACTTCTGACTCAAAGATCTGTTGCACATTAGGTTTGGACACTGTACACAGACATCCATTCCATCCATTAGCTGGCTGCTACTTGTAGTTCCATAAAAAGTTAACATTGCTAAGTCAGTGATCATTGTGAAGCTTTACAGTTTACTTTGCAACAAGGAAGCATTCTTTGATCTATTTCACCAGTTTTGGATTAGCCAGTTGTTTCAGCCATCACTGATATTCTATTCATTTCATATACTGGAAAGCTAGCTGAAGATCTTCACGTTTGACCAGCAATAACACTGGACTACTGGACAGCCCCTTATAATAGTGCAGGTTAAATTCACCAAAGAACTCTCTGTAAGAGCAGGTTGAATAACACTGAAATTACTGTTTGCTGAAGTTGTACCTATTTACCTACAATTTTGCTGTTCTATGTGGGTGAGAAGTGGAGAGTGGTCTGACACTAGGAGGAGTCATTCCTCTACTCTCCTGGGCCTCATTCACATTGATCATATCCATATTCACTAAATCTAAGAAAATGTTTACATGAGTGATACTGGGTTTGAGTACAGAGTGAAAACTGTTGATTTACCTGTAAAATTTGTATTGCATTGCCCATTTTTGGGATTTTAGATAAGTTTGTTCTCTGAACTCTAACTGTTTTATACTTTGAGTAAACAAAATCTTATTGACTCAATTTTGTTCAGTGTACCTTATTACTTTGCATATACTTAAGGGAACTGCAATAATGCTTGAACCCAGTGTGTCAGAGGTGGCAGAGGACCCACGGGTTTAAGGAAACAATCTCCCAATATAATATGTGTAATTAAAGCAAATGAGCTTAAATTCACGATGGTTAATTAAGGTAATATATCTGCACTATGGTCATGCGTTGAATTCTAATCGTGCTAACCAAAAATGAAAACGTATAAAATAATTAAGTTGAACTCTGGAACTGCTGCTGTAGGTTTAGGTTAACATTATTGGATCAATATTAAAAAAACAGAGTTGGCACTGTGGACTCCGCACTTTGAAAGATTAATCTGCACCGGCACTTTGATTTGCACTTATGGACTTAAGATTGTTGCACTGGCACTTTAATCCCACTAATTATTCTATAGGTATATATAGACACTTTATGAGATAGCAAACACAGAAGTGAACTTCATATATCCGATATGTTTTAATTGATGTACTTATTGATATAGTGGAGAGAGCACAGAAATGTATTTACTTAGTATAGGTATTAGTATATGTTTTTTTCAATATTGAAGCTTAAATTCCTACAATCAAAATAAATAATGAAAATCTACTAAATTATTACATAAGTGACTCTATGGTAAGTGTATATAGTCCATAGAACATCTTTCTCCCCAATTAGTAATATAAATCCCACAAAGCTCAAAGCAAATAATATCTTCCTCCACTTTGTGCTTAAGGATCACATCAATCCACATCAACATGCAGTGGGTCCTGCCACCTTTCTTCAAATGTTCTTACCTCCAATCATGGACCAATAACTCTCGTTATTAGGCAGATGTATGCGTTTCCCCTTGGGGGTATAGTCACAGGCATCCGCAGAACTTTTTTGGGGGGGGGGGGGCATTCTTGTAAGGTCACCCTTGCTCTGCCCCTTTCGACAATGTCATGAAGGGCAGGGGCTTAGGCGCGACTCGCAAGTATTTATTTTTAAGGGGGAAATGGCAGACTTTATTACAGGCATGTGCTATGTACAGGGTGCAGATTCCAGACCTGTACAATGTACAGGGTGCAGATTCCAGGCCTGTGCTATGTACAGGGTGCAGATTCCAGGCGTGTGCTATGTACAAGATTAGCTTATTTGGTTCAGATGGTGTCAAGCGTGTGTGGCGGCAACCAGGTGAGGAATACAAAGACAAGTGTGTCTTGCCTACAGTCAAGCATGGTGGTGGGAGTGTCATGGTCTGGGGCTGCATGGGTGCTGCCGGCACTGGGGAGCTACAGTTCATTGAGGGAACCATGAATGCCAACATGTTCTGTGACATACTGAAGTAGAGCATGATCCCCTCCCTTGGGAGACTGGGCCGCAGGGCAGTATTCCAACATAGCAACCCCAAACACACTTCCACGATCTCTACCATGCTAAAGAAGCTGAGGGTAAAGGTGATGGACTGGCCAAGCATGTCTCCAGACCTAAACCCTATTGAGCATCTGTGGGACATCCTCAAAGGGACTGTGGAGGAGCGCAAGGTCTCTAACATCCACCAGCTCAGTGATGTCATCATGGAGGAGTGGAAGAGGACTCCAGTGACAACCTGTGAAGCTCTGGTGAACTCCATGCCCAAGAGGGTTAAAGCAGTGCTGGAAAATAATGGTGGCCACACAAAATATTGACACTTTGGGCCCAATTTTGACTTTTTCAGTTAGGGGTGTACTCACTTTTGTCGCCAGCGGTTTAGACATTAATGGCTGTGTGTTGAGTTATTTTGAGGGGACAGCAAATTTACACTGTTATACAAGCTTTACACTCACTACTTTACATTGTAGCAAAGTGTAATTTCTCCAGTGTTGTCACATGAAAAGATATGATAAAATATTTACAAAAATGTGAGGGGTGTACTCATATATGTACTCAGATAGCATTTTTTTGGTGCAGGCCCATTGAAGTCTATTACACGCAAAATGCAATCTGCTGCGGGAAAAAAGTCCCTGACCCAAAAAATGCACCAGCTCAAAATGCACAGATGTGAACTGTGTAAACCATGTTAAATGGACCATAGTGCGTTCTGCAAAATGCACTACCAAAACGCATAGGTGTGAGCCAAGGGAAAATAGTTTACAAAAAAAAATACAAAAACATACATTAAA
>BLSH010522711.1:389267-422201 GCA_018402905.1 Glandirana rugosa
CTTCCAGTGACCAGTATGAGAGAGTGAGAGCGATAACACAAAATTTAACACACCTGCTCCCCATTCACACCTGAGACCTTGTAACACTAACAAGTCACATGACACTGGGGATTGAAATGGCTAATTGGGCCCAGTTTGGGTATTTTCACTTAGGGGTTTACTCACTATTGTGGCCAACGGTTTAGACATTAATGGCTGTGTGTTGAGTTATTTTGAGGGGACAGCAAATTTACACTGTTATACAAGCTTTACACTCACTACTTTACATTGTAGCAAAGTGTAATTTCTCCAGTGTTGTCACATGAAAAGATATGATAAAATATTTACAAAAATGTGAGGGGTGTACTCATATATGTACTCAGATAGCATTTTTTTGGTGCAGGCCCATTGAAGTCTATTACACGCAAAATGCAATCTGCTGCGGGAAAAAAGTCCCTGACCCAAAAAATGCACCAGCTCAAAATGCACAGATGTGAACTGTGTAAACCATGTTAAATGGACCATAGTGCGTTCTGCAAAATGCACTACCAAAACGCATAGGTGTGAGCCAAGGGAAAATAGTTTACAAAAAAAAATACAAAAACATACATTAAAAAAAATGGGGCAGACTTGACCGACCACTCTGCCTTTTTTCTGCCATTACTTTTCTCTGTTTCTAAATCTGTGACCCGCACTGACATCTGTTGTGAGGACGCATAATGGATTTCTTAAGAGATAATCTTTATAAATTCCTCAGACTGAGAAGAGAAGAGAGCATAGCGAGTGCTCCTTCACTGTCCAGTCAACAAGATGATATTCTTGACCAAGCTGCTACAGTGCCACTCCAGCCCCGGAAGCATTTCCCACTGTAGGACCAGAGCACTTTTTGCGATTTGACACTGTCGCTTTAACTGACAATTGCGCGATCATATGACGTTGTACCCAAACTAAATTTGCGTCCTTTTTTTCCCACAAATAGAGCTTTCATTTGGTGGTATTTGATCACCTCTGCATCATTTCTGATCACCGCTATAAACAAAAAAGAGCGACAAGTTTGAAAAAAAAACAATATTTTTTACTTTTTGCTAAAATACATATCAAAAAAGAAAAAAAAATGTATTCATCAGTTTTGGCCGATATATAGTCTTCCTCATATTTGTGGTAAAAAAAATAGCATTTATTGATTAATTTGCTCAAAAGTTGCCATGTTTACAAACTATGAGAATTCATTTATGGCGTTTTTTATAATTTTTTTTTTTTTTTTACTGGTAATGGTGATGATCTGCGATTTTTATCGGGACTATGATAGTGCAGCGGACATGTCGGACATTTTTGACACTTTTTTTGACCTATGACATTTATACAGAGATCAGAAATTTAAATAGCCACTGATTACTGTATAAATGTCACTGGCAGTAAAGGGGTTAACCTGCAGGAGGTGATCAAGGGGTTTACTGTGTTCCCTAGGTGTGTTCTAACTGTGTGGGGGCTGGGCTGCCAGGGGCATGAAAGATCTAACTGATCCCAGTGACAGGAATCAGTAAATCTCTTACATGCCGCCTGACAGCGGGGAACCGCCGTGTTTACATCGGCGGGTCCCCTTTTTTTCTATTGTGCCAGGCAATCGTGGGTACCTGGCAGACATCGAATCTGCCCAACCTGCGGCCATACTGCTGGAGAGTGTGGCAGGCTAGTCACGCACGTGCGAGCCGCCATTTGTAAACGGAGATTCACGCTATCCAACTACTCTGCAGCAGTAAATGTACACGAGCTGGTCCAAAACCAGTTAAAGCTCAACTCTGGAAAAAAAAAACTCTCTAAGATTTTGATTGCTATCAGTATACAGTAAAGTCTGAGAGGAGCAGCGCACACAACAAAAAGCACCCAATCTGATTTCAAGATCCACACATAGGTGCCTGGGCTAAGTGTGTCTGTACACACCAGAACAAGATGAATGAATGGATTGGGCCGGCAACACTGCACTCTGTATAACAATTTATTGGTGACTGTCTACAAAGGAGTGACAATAAAACAAAAACTGACGCTTTGCAGTGAGAGCGGCTCTCGACGAAACATGTCAGCTTTTGTTTTATTGTCACTCCTTTGTAGCCAGTCACCAATAAATTGTTATACAGACTACAGTGTTGCCGGCCCAATCCATTCATTTGGCTATCAGTAAAGAGACAAAGACAAAAATACATATTTTTTTTACAAGTATCAGAAGTATAAGAAGTAAGGGAACATTTACCACAGACAAAAGAAAACGTTTATATACTCTTTCCCACTAAAAGGAAATTTTGACTGCAATTAGGCTTAAACAGATCAGCTGTGTTTTCTGGCAGAAGTGTCTGGATCACGATACCGACTGAATAAAAATACAAACGCTCTGGGAGGTAAAACCATTCTCATGTGTATTTCTTCTGCTTATTCAACTGATTGAACAGCAAAAAAGATCCATCACAAGGAAATGTACACGTTTTTTAGAGTATATTCATTATGAAAATTGTTAAACGTGTTTTCAACGTATATAAACAGATAACCTTATACTTACATAGTGTGTCTATCTGAAGAGCACAGTAGCTTACTTTGCAGATTCCTGTGTCAAATAGTCCCATCTTTCTAGGAATTGATAAGTTACTGTTCTCTTCCCAATTTTCTGGTGTTTCACACCCAAAGCCTGTACCGTTGAAGCAAGCTAAAAAGTTATTAGGCATTTTAAAGACTTTTTTGTGGGCTATGCCCCTTTCATACTGTAGTCACTTCATTAATATAAATTGAGAAATCAAGAGCATTAGAAGTAGTGAAGACTGATATGAGCTCAGGCTCCTACTCATGGTACATTCATTGATTTCAGTCCGGTATGGGGATCCCTAGGTCATTACTAGTGCAGTGTCATTGCTTTTATTTTTTCAAATGATCACAACAGCATGCAGATAAATTGGATATCAGTTACTATTTTATGTCCTGCTGCCCACGTCCTCTAGATCAGTGGTTCTCAACACGTGGGTCGCGACCCCCTGTGGGGTTGATTGCCGATTTCCAGGGGGTCGCGACGCCACCACCAAGAAGAAAAAAAGTATTGACAGCCAAGAAGTCAGCCATTAAGACTATGGATGTGCACTGAACGGGTGCACATTTCATAGTCTGGCTGCCCTGAGCCTGTGGCTCAGTGTGATTGGCTGGCATGGATGCAGGGGCGGATCACTGGTGAGGGACGTGACTCCCGCTCCCACGTGACCGCATGGCGAGCGGCGGACAGCAGTGTTACTGGAGGCCATCGAGCGGATAGGACGCCAGCCGCAGGTCTAACAGCGTTTGACTTCTCTAGCATTTGAAGTGAGTACATGTAGTACACGACATAAGGAGACACCCTGCACCTGATATTGATTTGCAGTCTTTCTTTCCCTTTTGCTTGTATGTACCATTCCCTGGGAGATGACACACAAGTCTGCGGATAGCGGATTCCCAGGTTTTCAGCATTGGTCAGGGAAAAGGGTCACATCTGAGCCATCTCTTTTGGCTCCATCTTGTGGTTGGTTATGTGAGGTTGATTAAAATCTCATGCCACCATTCGATCTGGATTGACATTGGCATTTTATGCACTCTGTCACTTATGCTTGGGTCTCATCATTGGAGCATTATAATACCATACAACATATACAATTTGTGATATTATTGTCATGAATGTTTATACATTATTTAAAATATGTTTTTTTTTAATTGCACAAGGCACTTTGTTTACCTAGGAGTATATTGATTACTATTGGGTTTCATAATTTATATTATTTGCATATATTTATATACCAACCGCATATTTTTTGGATTGCAAAGGCACTTTCCATACCCAAGAATGCATTGATTATTTTGACTTTCATAATTTATACTGTTTGCATATATTTATATACTAACGCTATATTTTTTTTTTTGCACATTATACGTCAAGCACCTTCTGCTACAC
This sequence comes from Glandirana rugosa, assembly GCA_018402905.1. Lineage (NCBI taxonomy): Eukaryota > Metazoa > Chordata > Amphibia > Anura > Ranidae > Glandirana > Glandirana rugosa. Next base: position 393,205 of record BLSH010522711.1, read on the forward strand.
TTAGGCACTTTCAGGGATTCACTGCACTGGCACTTTATATTCTGTATTATCATTTTTTTGTTTATTTCCTCTAGCAGCGCCCAAATCCACCTTAATTTCTTTTTTTCGTTATTTACAGCTGCTTGATAGTTGCAAGGTGGAGGCAGCAGTTAGTCATCACTCACATTTTTTCCATAGCGCGCATATTTATAGTTCAATCCATAACAGTCACAAAATTACAGGAGGAAGCAACGATAATAATTTTACTGTTTGGGGTCCCCACAACTTGGGAAATTTTATCACGGGGTCACGGCACTAGAAAGGTTGAGAACCACTGCTCTAGATAGTGGGACCGCAGTGAAAAATGGATCCTCAGATACAATATAAACAACTTTGTATATTGTCTTTGGATAAATACAGTAGCCCTGCCATAAATTCCAGGTTAGTAAAGCAAACTGGGTCACAGCAGCACTCATTTAATTTTGTGGAAATGGCTAGACCTTTTTAATCTTAAAGTCCAACTTTGGGCTCTCCCACATGACACACCAAGTTCCCCTTCAGATCTTCTTCAGCGGTGGGTAGTCCTTGGAAATGCAGGGGAAAGTGTTGACATGAGGACAACACTATGTAGGCATAGGGTAGCGGGGTGGTTGTCACATCCTCCATGTTTCTCTCCTCATTGAGCGCTAAGCAAGGTTTACATAAGAGGGCTATCCAGGAGTGGGTTCTTCTGGGCTATGCTAACACTTTGAATAGGGCCACTGCCTTACACTACCTTTACTTGCATGGACAACTGAACTCTAGTTAACTCTATTGATGTTAAATAACACTACCACAGTCACTGTTGCATTTAGGAGGGAAACGCAGAGCCAATGCCCTCTGCACCTGTCCAGCATATCTCTGCTACCTAACTCCCAGTAACAGAATGAGGTCCCATCGTGCACCTAGCATGGAATCCATGTGTGCACTTCATTAACTCTTCCTCCAGTATCGGTGGAGGCAGCAGCTCCTCAAGGATAAGCTCTAGGGAGCTCTGGCAGCTTTCCAGACTGAGCGAAATCTTTGCTTTGGTGGCGTGGGACGGCAGATCGACCCCTGAGCCTATGGGGGAGGCCATCCCAGTGAATTGACTCTTGCAGGATTTCAGAATCCTTTTGGTGAGTGTATCAGCTCCGGCAGTGGGTTTAGTTTTGGGAAAGTCATCAGGACCCATCTCACAGGAGAGTTCCTCTTCAAACGTGCCAGAACAATGGTGTATTGCAGATGTGGCAGCGAGGCTGAGAGTCAAGTGTGGCCAGACACCTCTTGCAGGTAGGACAGAGGACCCAAAATTATTCCCAGGAGCCTTAAAGGCAGAGGGAACACCTGTATATTTGTTGATACTGTTTCCCGGTATCAGCATGTGGAGAGATCCGCTTCCACGGTTATAGTTGACAGGCCATGATGGATAGAGATAGTGCACATGGAGTATCTGCGTGTTCTTCATGGTCTGGTTGCTATATACACCCTTTATGAAGATATCCACCAATCTGGTGATGGGACTTCATGCAGGAGCCAATCAGGAAGCAGACATGACTAGTCACATTCACTATTGCTGGGCAAGCCTGGACAAGTTCTAACTATCTAAATAATTTCCCTTTAGAGGTGGTCTTCAGGTGTGTGCAGTAGGCGTGCCCCCACTTTGGATGCCAAATTATGTAGGGGTAGGGTAGTGTGGTGGTTGCCATGTCCTCCATGTTTCCCTCCTTTCCCTCCATGCCAAGCAAGGGTCACATAAGAGACCTACCCCAGAGTGCGTTCTTCTGGGCTACGCTAGGTCCTTTGGATAGGGTCACTGCCTTACACATGGGGTACCTTAACTTGCACGGATAACTGAACCCTAGTTAACACTCTTGATGTTAAATAACACTACCATGGTCACTGTTGTATTTAGGAGGGACATGCTGAGCCAATGCCCTCGCCAACTGTCCAGAGTACCTCCGCTACCTCATTACCGGAAATGGAATGGGATCCTGCTGTACACCTAGCACAGACTCCATGCCTGCCCTTTATTAACTCTTGCTCTTCCCTACCTGTGCACAGACTGAGGACCTCTGCGGTGCTGAACTGCTCCAGTTGCTACGGGAGACAGACCTGCTCACGGAGAGTATGCCAACAACAACTCCTACTGCAAAAGGCTATCCCATCTGTAACATGTACACCCTTACGACAGGCTACTAGAGAAACCTTTGTTACCCTTGGTAACTACTTGTATCTTCACACTGTATTAACTCTGCTGTCTCCATACACCAATGTGCTTAGCTGACCCTTGCTACAAACTATGTGTGTCGGTTACTTGCATTACACCTGGTGAGTAACTTCAGACCGGGCAAAGAGAAAGTTTCACGCGCTTTACTTTAAAAAACTTGGCATGACAGTCAAACAAAGACAACAGTCTTTCCCTAAACTAGTCCCTAACACAGGCTTGTGGCTGCTCCAGCATACCTGCACAGGATAAAGTCCATAACTGGCTGAGTCCATGATTGTAGTGTCCAGCATTGACATCTTAAGGGTAGATTGCAGGTCCCAGCAAGCCCCCTAAACTGTAGAAGGTTCCTGAAGCCAAATGTTCATTAGCTGGCACTCCATTCTCTGCATATTTCAGCAGGCTAGGAGGACGGACTCGGGCAATGGTACCAGAACCAGGAGGTCGGACCCAAAAGAGTTCACCATGGAAGAACCTGGAAACACAATTAATACTAACCCTCCCGACTGGGGCAGCATAAAACTCTACCTGCTTACATTTACACTATAATTTAAGGGAGCCATGGTGACATGATGATACCAATACACTATGAATAAAGGGAGCCATGGTGATGTGATGCCACCAATACAAAACAAATGAAGGGAGTCATGGTGATGTGAATACACTAATACACTATGAACGAATGGAATTGTGGTGATGGGATGACATCAATACACTACCAATGAAGGGAGTCATGGTGACATCCTCTGAGCAGATGTGGTCATGACTCCCTGAGTTCGTAGTATGCCCTCAGCCTTTTAGTTTGAATGACACAGGATGTTATTCGACTTGGAAGACTGAGGACATCTTGTGGAGAAACATAATGCTGCAAAGGACAGTTCCCGATTGAAGGTGACTATTGAAGCCTGAGCTGCTATTTTATTTTGCTTTTTACCTGGGGGGCAATTTAATAATAATAAAAGAAAATACCTAAAGTAGGGCTTTAAGGGTCCATCTATCTTTATCCACCTGTGAATTTATGTTATACATAAATAAATGGGAAAAGAGTATAGTAAACAAATGGGGAAATAGTATAGTAAACAATTGTATAGGTGAATTGATGGTTTGCTTCTTTTGCATTTATTTATAGGTTCTTATTCAAAGCTAGTTGTTTACATTAATTGTAACTCTTCTCTTATCTAAACTGACACCATATGCCTGGAATTAATTCAACACATAAAAAATACAACTTGTGATGTAACGTGTTATATTGGGCAGATCTTAGATGTTTGGTGTCTACACAAACCTCAGACAGGGATTATTCATTTCTGTTGTGACCTGTTAGTTGCCCAGTGGGAGCTTGTCTTTAAAGTGTCTGTAGTGTTTTGTTACAACTGCCAAGCAAACAACATAACCACAGAGCTTCACCACTTTATCTTCTTCCTGTAAAGATCTTATCCAGTAAAGATTTTAGTGATGTCTAAGAGGAAATACACAGTTGATACAAGGAGGAACTATTATAAAGACTGCTTGTTTTTACAATTATGAAAGTTTAGTATGTTTTAAATGGGTGATATTAAGCTGCACCTCACATATAGCTAAAATTATGGTAACCCTGCAACAACAGAGTTTTTGAAATGTGTGCTGTATGGGGCAGAGCATCAGCTTTGCTGCACAGATTTTACTTGGATGAAATCCTTACTCTCACCCCAAGTGAGACTTGCACACCATTGCATGGACCTCCCTCCACATATAGGGTGTAAAAGCTATTCGGCATTGTTTGATTAGAGTAAAATAGGTTTGAGTAAAATTAAAGAGGATCTTCACCCCCCCCCCCCTAATATATACAGTCTATATTTTTTCCCCTGCTCACCTGATGGTGGTGTTCTGCACAGGAAAGACACTCACCCACCCAGTGGATCCAGCATTGTCCCCCTGAGATCCTGTTGTCTGTAGATGAGACACGGGTCTTGCGCTGCCATCTTCTCCTGAGACGTAATCGGGGGGCTGTTCCGGGTTCAGCCACCACCTCCCAATGACACCTCTTCCTGTTTCGGTGAATGGTGCTCTCGGTGTCTCTCACTCGCACTCACGTCATTTGTCTAGGCACTGATGAAGGATGTGGTGGGCCAAGAGCTTTTCTTTAAAAAAAAAGGTAGTAAGCAAATGAATAAACAAAATACCTCTATAACAGAGGGGGTGGGGGAGGGGTGGGGTTGGGTGGGATGAGGAGGAGGAAAGTATTCTGAAGGCTGAAGATCCGCTTTAAGATGTTCTTTTGACATATACCTTGCTTTTAAGCACTTTTTTCCAATACATTTTTATTAATTTTAATCAATACAGGGATGTATAAACAATAAAGTTAAGCATATAGTTTGGTTGCTAATGATAAACATTACAGTGTACATTCAATTTTGCAATTTTGCTAAGAAGTAATTGGTAACAGAACAGGTATAACTATCAAGGAGAACAAAACTATTGCTTATTATAGATATAATGCGTTTCAAAAGCACTAACTCACAGTTAGTGTGGAACCATTCAAGCCATGGTAACCACAATTTGTTAGTGGCATTTAGTCTACCTTCCGAGGCTGAACAGTTTCTCTTTGGAGAATAATCTTATCCCAGGGGCCACCCCTAGGGTTTGCTGGTATTGTTTCCAAAACCATAAATTTCACAACACGTGTGTCAAACCTATGGTATAAATCTAAATGTCGGCTTACAGGGGTAATCATTTTACCATTGCCTGAATAATAAATGTGATCCCCAATCCTTTGTCGTAATTGTCGCCTAGTTTTGCCAACATAAAAGGCTCCACATTGGCATAGCATCAAATATACTACACCCTGTGTACTGCAATCGGCCTGAAATTTGGGACGAAAACTTTCTCCATTCGGTAACCTGTAATGCGCAGTGGATCAGCCGGGTCAGTGGCGTCACACGCCGTTCCTATCGCGGCGTGTTTGTGTGAGACGCCATTGATTGGGACCGTGTGTAGCCTATTTAAAGGTGGGTTCATTATGGCTAAACACCACAAAGAGGTGGTGTTTGAGGAGAGGAGCTGGCATACACATATTGTTCTTACTAGGTAAGTACTGTTTTTGGATGGTCTGTCCTCTTAATATAACATATACATACACCGCAACGCTTTAAAGGTGTACGCTGATCAATTCCATTGACAGTAACTTTCTTCTATACAGCCCCGAGGACATGGATCTAGCTTTAAGTACGGATCAGTTTCTTTGTGGGTTGTATGTTGGCAGTATATCCCTGTCATGACATACCCCATGGGCTCCTCTAAGGCTATACTATCCTCCCACCTCTGAATACACCAGCTATACCATATATAGAGAGACTGACCTCCCTGGAAAGATCTTTTGAGACAACATCTCTATAGGTATGTTTCAGTTACACATAGAACTGTTGCGGACCTATGAGTTTATTGTATTTTTTCATTGTATATATACTGGGACTGATATTGTTATTACATCTTATGTTTGTACCACACACAGGCCCCCATGCTCGCCTGACGCGGCTGTGGGCCATTGCGGGAGCGGTAGGGCCGATCGCGGAGGGGGATCGGGAGGAAGAGGGGTGCCCTATCATCCCTGTGTGGGGCGGTCTCTTAGACCCCACGCAGGTTGATTCACCAACGTCTCCAAGCATTATTCCACAATATATATATTATATGATGTAAGTGATGGTCACTGAATATATTTGTTACAATGTAATGTTTATTCATTGCAGAATAGTGGATTGTACTATGTATTTGTGTCTTATGTATGTATTTTTCTGTCTTCTACTAGAACAATACTTCTTTCAGCTCCAGATGAAGCGCCAAATGTATAGAGCGCGAAACTAGTCGAGCAGAGTTAAGCAGGAATATTTTCCTGTCACAAATTTTTCCTTGATGGGATCCATATCAGCGTAACCATAATTACACTTTATGTTACTCTTTTGCTTTAGACTTGTTCATAAGTCAATATTCTTGATATATGGTGAATCCTGAGTTGCGTTCAAGATAGATATTCCTATCAAATTGTAGTATGGTATAGTGGGCTCTTCCCTCTGGCTACCAACAACCTACATGGTTGGTATACACAGGGAATCACAGTACCTCTCACCCCGTCTGGGGTAGTAGTTGAAAAATACACTATATTAAAGATTATATACATGTTTTTTATGAAATTTTAAATGTCTTCTGTCTATTTTTGGGCAATTATGTGCCATTTTTTGTAACAAATAAAGTCTATACATTTATACTATACCCAGTATGCCGTTAAAGTCCATTTTTTCAAATCCAATACTTCTATTAATTCTAGGATGTGGCATACTTTAATATAATTCTTGCCACCACTCTGTCACCTTGTGGTGGTTTTGTTCAGCTGTTTAGAATTTAAGTCTAGTGACTATACCGGGTGAAGAGCCCATGTTTCCCTTTGCTGTTTGTGGCCCACTTTGGACCACTAATTTATGGTGGCTTTATGTACCTATGATTTATGATATAAAAATTGGAACTATTTCTCATCCTATACTAGGACGCCAATCCGGAGGAGATCCCACAGACAAGAGACTCCTCACGTCTTTGGAACCTATAGGTGTGTTCGACAATGGACTTTGTGGGCGCTGCTTGGTCTGGTTACATGGCGGGTTTTCGGCCGGCGGATGCCCCCATCAGTCGAGGTGATACAGACATTAATCAATATTTTTCTAAAATGAGAAGACTTCTCAAAAAGAAGTCGAATTTGCACTGGCATATTGAGTTTTTTAGGTAATATATCACAGATGAAACCAACCCTTATGGGTTACGTATACAGGTATTTCCAACTATTCAACAGATACCCACGGATTTAAAAACACAGTGGGAGTCCACGCTTACAAAATGTAGTGCCGATTTAATGACCCTCCTCATCAATCATTATGAAGATGAGATGAAAACTTTAGATCAGGATATTATAAACTTGGGCACTACATATTCCTCTATTCAAACATACGACCAATTTGAGGCTAAGTGGACTGATTTGAAAAACTATCTGGCCAAGCTCAATAAAGATATTATTCAAAAAAAGCAAAACAAATTTTCTAAAGATAAAAATGCATTTTCAGGAGGGTTTGCCTACCATTGGTCCTCACCCCGTCGCGGCCGAGGTCCGGTGCGGGGTAGAACACAGCACCCAAACCACCAGGGAGGCTCTGTTCCCCCGGAGTATGGTGTTGAATCCGACTCCTCTTTGTCTTCGACAGCCTCCCGCACTACTCGGGGTCAGTCATCATCTTCACAGGGATTCTCATCAGGTAACACACGTAAGAGAAATTATAATGACAGAGGTTACACCTCTCCACAAACATCGAAAAGACGTCCAAACCAATTTCCACCCTTAAATACTAATCCTATTCTGAGTCAGAGACGTAATGGTCCTGATTCGGACACACATTTAGGTCACATTACTGCACAAGCACTACAGATAATGCAGAACCAGCCTTCTGTGAGATCTAAGACACAACAGACTAAAACTTCTTCACAACCTCACGTTAAAAATATCACATCTCCTAGTACACAATACACCCTGCCCACACCAACACATACTATACCCCAGTCTAGAAATCGCCAACCAGAAGGGGTCACACAAACTACACTAGATCCTCATCTGACACGTCTCACTAGCACTTCACCTTCGTCCCCTTTGGATCCCTTGTCAGTAAACGTGAATCCCGACACGGACCAAGCACAGAACTAAGTGTCATAAATTTGACCCCCTATCAATTTTCTTCAGATCAAATGGAAGTCCTAAAGCTTGGACTGAATTTCTGTCCTTCAATGAATATGAATAAGTATGAGATCATCAAGGATCTATACTTGTTCTCACGAAACTTGACTTATAAATTTTTATTTGATAAAGATCGGATTAGATGCGTTAAGGATAAGGAAATTACAGAACAAACTAGGCAATTCTCTATGGCAGAATGCAGAGCTCTACGAGACTTGATTCTGCTACTCGACGAAAATTCATCACAAACATCTTCTGATACACCTCAGGAGTCCCAGGGCCCAGTAGATAGATATGAGTCCATCTATCCTTTCAAATTTAAGAATAAGTCCCAACGATTTCCTGATTTAACTACCAATACCAATATCTGGACATTCCTCACCGCTATGGTGAGTGATGTCAAGAGACTCAAAATTTCACATAATACCTCTAATTTAACACCTTCCCAAATGAGAGCTCTCCAGCTGTTAAAAAGTACCCCTGACATTGTGATCAAGAATTCAGATAAGGGGGGCAATGTGGTTATTATGACCCAGTCACAGTATGAACAGATGTGTATGGACATATTAAAAAACAAAGACTGGTACCGTCCCCTATCTGAATCCAAGATCACGGGGTTTATAAATGAATATAAAGTACTCATTTCAACAGCCTACCAAAAGGGAATAATTGACCAACAAACTTACGAATTTCTGAATATTAAAGAACCTAAGGAGGCAACTTTTTATGTGTTACCAAAGTTTCATAAGAGGTTGGTCAATCCCCCAGGTAGACCTATTATTTCAGGGGTGGGTTCCCTATTGGAAAATGCCAGTGCCTTGGTGGATACCGCTTTATTACTGCATGTCCTGACACTGCCATCTTACATCAGGGACACCATGGATCTCCTTACTCGTATTGAGGGCATGGTGGTCCCACAGGGTTCCCTTCTCGTGACCTTAGATGTGGAGGCTCTGTACTCCAGCATCCCTCACGAGAAGGGAATTAGGGCTGCGCAGATGTTTCTACGTGAGGTGGACCACAATCTCTGGAAATACGGTGACTTTGTGGTGATACTGTTGAGATTTATTCTCACACACAATTGGTTCTGCTTCATGAACACCCATTACCTCCAGGTACAGGGGGAGGCTATGGGGACCCGCTGTGCGCCCTCATATGCCAACCTGTATCTGGGGGGATGGGAACGAGAAATATTGGCTGACGAACGACTTGGACCCTATATGGACCAAGCACTTATATAGTATCGTTATATAGACGATATATTTATGATCTGGACAGGAGAAAAGGAGGATCTAATGAGATTTGTTGATCAATTAAATATAAATAGTCATAATCTCAAGTTCACTCTGAATTTTCATACCCATATGGTCACCTTTCTTGACCTGTCTATCTTTATAGATCGGCAGGGTTGTATAGCCACGAGTCTCTTCCGCAAGGAGACATCAGGGAACACCATATTACATGCTACAAGTGCACATCCAATGCATCTTAAACATAGCATTCCATATGCTCAATATCTGCGCTTGCGTCGCAATTGTACGGATATCAATGACTTTATGGTTCAGGCTGTCTCCTTGCGGGAGAGACTCCGGAATAGGGGGTATAGTAAGTCACTATTAAAGAGGGCCTATCACAAGGCAGTAATACAGGATCAGCAACAGTTAATTTATAAAACAAACTCCACCATTCATACTAAATCCAAATCAACAGTCAAATTGATCACCAAATTCTGTTCACAACATACTCAATTATGTCAAATATTAAACAGGCACTGGCATCTTTTAACTGAGGACCCCACCCTAATAAAATATCTAAAATCTGATCCCGAGATTGTCTATCGTAGGAATACCTCCCTTAGGGATCAGCTTACCCATAGCTACTACAATCCTAAACGTACTTGTATACGGACCCAGGGGGGACTGACACCATGTGGGGCCTGTGATGTGTGTCCCTGGATATGGGAGGACACGCATTACAGGTTACCGAATGGAGAAAGTTTTCGTCCCAAATTTCAGGCCGATTGCAGTACACAGGGTGTAGTATATTTGATGCTATGCCAATGTGGAGCCTTTTATGTTGGCAAAACTAGGCGACAGTTACGACAAAGGATTGGGGATCACATTTATTATTCAGGCAATGGTAAAATGATTACCCCTGTAAGCAGACATTTAGATCTATACCATAGGTTTGACACACGTGTTGTGAAATTTATGGTTTTGGAAACAATACCAGCAAACCCTAGGGGTGGCCCCTGGGATAAGATTATTCTCCAAAGAGAAACTGTATGGATTGAACGCCTGGAGGCCACCAAGGCCCCAGGCTTGAATGAGGTCCTAACATATAAACCTTTTCTATGATAAAGACTTATAGTTCCTTTGGCTCTTAGTATTGATGAGACTCATATCTGTATGCTTAGGGGTTTGGGGGTGGGACTCTCTCTTTGATCTATGGGGATTGATAGTGGGGATTATGAGAGAGGCCTTTGGCCTCTATATCCCTTTGGACCATGGTACTCCACCCCTAACTGTAATTATATGTATTGAGTATGTCTGTGTCACTCTCGACTCCTATGGTTTTCTGGGCACCATGATGGTTGGTATATGGGGGGGACGGCCACCCGCGATGTTGCCATTAGCCTGGGTTGCCCACTCATATGACCATTGTAATTGTAACACACCTAAAAAACTATTAGTATCATATAGTTCCGTTCCAAATCTATATGGGGACGAATGTCCCATAATATAGATTGAATGTAATAAACTAAATATATTGTCTTAACCTCTTTTGCATACCATAAATAGGTTTGGCTCCTTGGATGAGATATGGGTTCCAATTTTGAATAAGTGAAACTAAATAATACAAGGTAGTACTGTATATTACGTTCAAATTGCTTTCATTGCATTTTATATATATTTATTTCCCCTTGTGGTCATGTTTGGAGACGTTATTGGTAGGCACTGGAGTCATCAACCTCATTCCTTCTGTTCCCCCTAGCGTTTGGTAGTGTCGCCTCGGGGGGCCCATGGCCTCAGTGTTATGGGGTGAGTATGCGGCTGAAAGCGCCGCTAGTGCCCGCCCCGTCTTCTGGTCATTTATGATCGGCGCCGAGTGTTGGGTACAGTGGCTTGGAGGCTTCTCCCCCCACTAGGGGGAGCTCCTCACCGCTGTGCTGTGCGGGCTGCCTCGCCCCCGCCCTCTGATGTGACGAGTGTCGTTCCCTTGATGCTCCGATCCCTGGGGGGCGGAGCCTGGGGCGACGTCGCACATGCGCAGTGGATCAGCCGGGTCAGTGGCGTCACACGCCGTTCCTAGTGCGGCGTGTTTGTGTGAGACGCCATTGATTGGGACCGTGTGTAGCCTATTTAAAGGTGGGTTCATTATGGCTAAACACCACAAAGAGGTGGTGTTTGAGGAGAGGAGCTGGCATACACATATTGTTCTTACTAGGTAAGTACTGTTTTTGGATGGTCTGTCCTCTTAATATAACATATACATACACCGCAACGCTTTAAAGGTGTACGCTGATCAATTCCATTGACAGTAACTTTCTTCTATACAGCCCCGAGGACCTGGATCTAGCTTTAAGTACGGATCAGTTTCTTTGTGGGTTATATGTTGGCAGTATATCCCTGTCATGACATACCCCATGGGCTCCTCTAAGGCTATACTATCCTCCCACCTCTGAATACACCAGCTATACCATATATAGAGAGACTGACCTCCCTGGAAAGATCTTTTGAGACAACATCTCTATAGGTATGTTTCAGTTACACATAGAACTGTTGCGGACCTATGAGTTTATTGTATTTTTTCATTGTATATATACTGGGACTGATATTGTTATTACATCTTATGTTTGTACCACACACAGGCCCCCATGCTCGCCTGACGCGGCTGTGGGCCATTGCGGGAGCGGTAGGGCCGATCGCGGAGGGGGATCGGGAGGAAGAGGGGTGCCATATCATCCCTGTGTGGGGCGGTCTCTTAGACCCCACGCAGGTTGATTCACCAACGTCTCCAAGCATTATTCCACAATATATATATTATATGATGTAAGTGATGGTCACTGAATATATTTGTTACAATGTAATGTTTATTCATTGCAGAATAGTGGATTGTACTATGTATTTGTGTCTTATGTATGTATTTTTCTGTCTTCTACTAGAATAATACTTCTTTCAGCTCCAGATGAAGCGCCAAATGTATAGAGCGCGAAACTAGTCGAGCAGAGTTAAGCAGGAATATTTTCCTGTCACAAATTTTTCCTTAATGGGATCCATATCAGCGTAACCATAATTACACTTTATGTTACTCTTTTGCTTTAGACTTGTTCATAAGTCAATATTCTTGATATATGGTGAATCCTGAGTCGCGTTCAAGATAGATATTCCTATCAAATTGTAGTATGGTATAGTGGGCTCTTCCCTCTGGCTACCAACAACCTACATGGTTGGTATACACAGGGAACCACAGTACTTCTCACCCCGTCTGGGGTAGTAGTTGAAAAATACACTATATTAAAGATTATATACATGTTTTTTATTAAATTTTAAATGTCTTCTGTCTATTTTTGGGCAATTATGTGCCATTTTTTGTAACAAATAAAGTCTATACATTTATACTATACCCAGTATGCCGTTAAAGTCCATTTTTTCAAATCCAATACTTCTATTAATTCTAGGATGTGGCATACTTTAATATAATTCTTGCCACCACTCTGTCACCTTGTGGTGGTTTTGTTCAGCTGTTTAGAATTCTCATCTAATATTAATAGATCTGCAGACTTCCAATGTCTGGTGATGGTGAGTCTTGCTGCTAAAAGGTTATGAATGGTCACACATCTTAGGTGGGGAGGGAAATTTTCAATAGCTATGTTCAACAAGGCAAGTTCTGGCGATGGGTCTATTGGAGTTTTGGTGACTTTACAAATGAGTGCAAAAACCTCTACCCAGAATTTTAATATTTTGTTACAACCCCAGAAAATATGAAAAAGGTTCCCCGGTTCCCCACAGTTCCTCCAACAGGTAAGTGCTACGGATGGAGGAAAATTGTGGATTTGAGCTGTGGTAATGTACCATCTGAGGTTTATTTTAAGTACCAGTTCCCACAGGTTGGAGGCTCGTGTGGCTTTGTAGCTGGCAGCTAATGCTGTTGACAATTGTGAAGGGTTGAAGGTCCTACCTATATCTCTTTCCCATTTTAGCATTGGTGGTAGCTTGGAGAAAGTGTTTTTGGCATCTAATAGACCATAAAACAATGATATACTGTACCTTTAAAGTTCTTGGTAGTAGTGGAAAGGTACTTCTAGATTTTTTTTGTGGACATAAAGCTGTAGGAGTGGGTTACTCAATAGACAATAATGTATGTTATTCGGACATATTTAAAATAATCCATGGCGGGGATGGAAAACTCTTTTCTTAGGTCAGCTAATAATTTTAGTGAGCCATTAGCATATAATTCATAAAGATGATTTATACCCTGTTTTTGGCAGATGTGGGTTGGAAAATCTGGGATCAATCGAGAAATAACTGAGATGGATACTAGTATTTGGCAGAGTGTATCACCTTTGCAGGCCTTAGACATACAGTGATTGAATGCTGCTACAGAGGAAGAGATGGTAGGGAAGAGTTGCCGGTGTTTGGCTTTTAGACATGCGTTACTAAGGAGCCAGACATATAGGTCATTGCCAGGAATTTGGGAAGATTCTATGTCCCTTCAGGGACAGACTATATGGCTTACAAACCAAGGTTTGAGTTGTGCTAAAATAGATGCATAATAATAGTCTCTTAAGTTTATATATACTGCACCTCCCACTGATCTGTGTTTTATTAGGTTGGAGCAGGAGCTCCTAGCTATGAACATTTTCCATATAAATTTACCAAGTATACTTTGTCGGGATGCAAAGAAAGATGCTGGTACTGGAATGGGGAGGGATCTAAAAATGTAGAGGAGTTGTGGTAATTTAACCATCTTGAAAGCCGTAAGCCTGCCTAACCATGAAAAATTTGATTTTGAGAGGTTTTCAAGGTCCTTAGGAAAGTTGTTCAGGAAGGGGACATAGTTGGCTTGAAATAGGGAGGAAGCTTGTTTGGTTAAATTAAGTAGGATATTGAGTTTTCAGCCCATGTGTATGGATGTTGCTTTCTCAGAAAAGTCTGACGTTCAGTTGAGATTCACATGGGGAGTATAAACGATTTGGAGGCATTAACCTTATAGTAAGATACTTGGCTAAAAGTTTCAAGAGTATTCTTTACCAAAACCAGGGAAGATGTGGGGCTGGATAGAATGAGAATTAGATCGTCACCAAACAAATTTATCTTATGTTCTTGTGATCCAATCGTTAGTCCTTTAATGTCCTACAAAAATTAAAATTTTTCTGCTAGTGGTTCCATCATTAAATGAAATATTAGGGGTGAGAGGGGGCACCCCTGTCTTGTCCCATTCATAATGCTAAGGGGTCTAACATAGATGAACAATAAACCTGAGCTGAGGGACAGGAGTGCTAAGATCGCCAACAGAATGTGGCCTTGAAATCGGAATTTCTTTAACGCCTGTTCTAGGTAACCCCAATGAACTCTGTCGAATGCGTTCTTGGCATCCAAAGAGAGAAGCAGAGAAGGCACTTACAGAGGATTCTGCATAGTGAATGATATTTATCATTCTGCGAGTAGCGTCAAAAGTTTGGTGTCCTTTTGTGAATACTGATTGGTCAGAATGGATCAGGATTGGAGGTAAATAGACTAGTTTATAGGCTATTGCTTTAGCATACAATTTAATGTTGTGATTAAGGAGAGAAATTGGGCGGAAGTTTTCCGGGAATTAGGTTCTTTGCCTGTCTTCAGCAAGGCGATAACCAATGCTTTCAACATCTCCTGAGGGAATGAAGCAGAGGAGGTAGCATCGTTGAACATAGAACCATATACTCAGTTAGCAGGTTTTTAAACTGCATGCAGTATTCCCCAACAAAGCCGTCTGGTCCAGGGGTCTTGTTGTTAGGTAAGTAATCAATGGCTTTCCCTATCTCTATTGTTGTGAATGGAGCATTGAGAATAGCTAGCTGTGCATCGGATAGGAAGCTGAACAGTCTAGGAGCGCATGAATTGAGGGGTCATTTGGCTGAGTTGTGGATTTGTCATCTTTCTGGTTATAAAGACCTTTGTAAAATTCACTAAACGCGTTTGCTACAGCTGGCGAGTCTGTTAGTTTTAGTTTAGTGGTAGGGTGGTAGAGGAAAGAGATATCAGTTTTGGCTTGATAACCTTTAATTTGTTGGGCCAGTAATTTCCCTGGTTTATTACTACAGGCATATGATTGCATTTTAAAGCATTTTCAAAATTTTCTAATAGAAGTGATTGGAGTACAAGCCTCAATTTAAACATTTTCGTTTTGAGTATTGTAGAGGAGCTCTGTTTATTATGGACATCTGTGGTCAGAATATCAGCTAAGATCCCTTCAACGCACTGCTTCCTCCGCCTCTTGTCCCAAGTCCCCATGAATGAAAAGGCCCCGCACAAAAGCTTTATACGCGGCCCATACAGTATGAGGGTTCTTTACTGAACCTGAGTTCCGTGCAAAAAAACTTCCACTTTGCTGTACAGGGAGTCTGAGAAGGTTTTAGATTGTAGAATGAGGGTGTTCATTCTCCAAAGAAAGGCTAGAGACTTTTTAGGATTATCCTCGATAGTAATATAAATAGGGGAATGGTCTAACCAGGTGGCAGGGAGAATAGGTGAGGAGGAAACTTTTTGTAGAGCCCACTGGTGCAGTAGAAAAAGATTGAAGTGGGAGTATGAGTTGTGGC
The DNA here is from genome assembly GCA_018402905.1 of Glandirana rugosa. Taxonomy (NCBI): domain Eukaryota; kingdom Metazoa; phylum Chordata; class Amphibia; order Anura; family Ranidae; genus Glandirana; species Glandirana rugosa. Next base: position 408,976 of record BLSH010522711.1, read on the forward strand.
AAGGTAAGAGAAATGTATAGTCCCTTTCTTCTGCATGTTGGCATCTCCATATGTCGTATAGACGCATGTTAGATATCAATGGGTTTAAGGCTGGTTTGCCACGTTTAGGAATAGATGTGGTATCAATGTGAGGGTCTGGGGCGATATTGAAGTCGCTACACCATACAACTGTGCCCTGTTGAACATTAAGAACCTTCCTGTGTAGCTTGCGGATGAATTTCATCTGGTGGACATTTGGAGCATAAACTGAAACAATAGTGCATAGCAAGTTGTTGATGGTTCCTACTACTATGAGGTAACGTCCTTCTGGATCCTTAACACATCTGTGCAGTTGAAAGGATGTAGAGTTCTTGAAAGCTACCAAAATAATTTTTTATGCGCGGCATTAGCTGTAAAAATGGTATTAAAATCTCTGTTCTTACATGGAGGGGGATTGCACGCATAGAAATTAGTTTCTTGAGCACAGATGATATCACATTTAGTTTGTGATGCTAGCTTCCAGAGTGATGATCTTTTAGCAGGGTGGTTAAGACCGTTTACAGTAATTGATAGGATCCTGATGGCCATGTAGCAGTAGAGGTAACGTATAAGAGAAAGAGGGCTTGTGGTAAGCTGTTCTTGTGCCTTGATCAGAGGAGGTATCCCAAATCAATGGGGTGTAGAGATGATGGGATATTGTTTAAACTAATGCTGTTCTGATGTAGAATCGTCCGGAGGTAATGTGGAGCAACCTTGTATAGACTCGGAAATTAACTTGTTGAATAAAAAGAATGAAAATAATAAAGAAAAAAGAATGCAAATGTACTCTATCGCGTCCTAAGGGCAGGCGCAACCGGTGCATAGGAATGCAAGGTTAGGGGAAAAGGTTCACAAGGCTGAGTGTGGGTGAGCAACTCGTCAGACCGCCTATATGCGGATATTCCTGTGTCTGCTAATTGAGTTGACGGGATCTGGTGGTAGTGGATGAGTTTGCTGGCTCCTGTTGGTACTTCCATGGAGGTAGTATCAGATGGATCAGGGATAATGCCCCAATCCTGCAGGAGGTGCATCCCATTCTGAACCAAGGACACCATATGCTTTGAGCCCTTATAGGTGATGGAAATTTTAGCTGGTGCTATCCATTGGAACTGGATCTGGTTATTGCAAACTGTTTTAGTGATGTTATTAAGCTGTCTCAGAGTGTGCTGGGATAAGTCCACAAAAATTTGCAATTGGCTATACGGGTCAGTAAGGGTGCCTAGTGCTCTTGTTTTTGCATGAATTGCTCCTTAACGCGAAAAAAGTGAATCCAAAGGATTAAGTCTCTAGGCACAGTGTCTGAGAAAAATGCAGGTTTTTGGCAACCTGTGGATGCGGTCGATGACTAACTCAATATTTTTTGTTTTGGGTAGTATAGCTTTAGTTACGCCATGGGCATATGATGAGAGGTCAGAGGTCTGTACTGATTCGGCCACGGATTTTGATATTATTGCGTCTGAACCTATCCTCACTATCCGTGATTTTATCTTTTTATCATTTAGTATCATGTTCCTGATCCTCTTGGGTATCAATGATGTAATTTACAGTATTGGTAACGACTCCAATGTTAGCTTCAATATGGGTGACCTTATTCTCCCTCACATGTTTGTAACTCCCCCCACTACCCCCTGCCTGCTTGACTGTGGTCAAATCTGTGCATGAGTGAAAGCATATCAGCTTGTAAAGAGCTCCTTAAGGACATTAACATATCTTTTAGTGTAGTGTCCATCACTGGTTGTCCCGTAGTAGGGAGGGCAGCTATGGAGTCAGGCAGAAGAGTTTTCAGTGGCATTGTAGGAGTTAATGAGGTGATGTGGCTTACCTCATGGCTGGCTGCAGATTCATCCAAGCGCATTTTCGCCTTAGCAGGGCTGCTTGATACTGGAGTGCCCAGAGGGGAAGGTGGAGGCTCAATTCTGCTGCTCAGAGAGGTATCCTGTTTCAATTGAGAGAGAGCGGAATGCTCGGATTGTATGGGGAATAGAGCCACTGGTGCTGCATTCATAGAACCGGCCGTGGCGTCATCTTGGCTGCGCCTCACATTCGGCTGGTACATGTAGGCCGTCAGCTTGCAGGGGAGCCAATCTACTTTCCTTTTCAGGACCTCCCGGGTGCTGCCGGAGGTATGCTCAGGCTTGGGGGTGCAGTGTGAGACAGCTGTAAGTTGGCAGACTCTCGTAGTAGCGGTCTATGTGAGGAGCTCCTTTCCTATGCGTCCATCAGGCTTGCACGCCGGTCATGGCCCCCTCGCTTTTAACCACTTGGCGACCGGCTAACAGTAATTTTACTGCTGGCCAGCTGCTTGAGCAGGCACCACGACATAAGTCACCCCTTGAGGAAGAATTATCCTGTTTTTACAAAATTCCTCGCTATTTGTCACAGAATCTAATGGTACATTTACAAAATCTGATTATTATAAGCTGTTCTTTTATGAGCAGACAACTGAAAGTGTTTTGACAAAATACAAAATACATTGTTTTTGAAGTCTCAGAAGATGACTAACTATTTCCTGCATTTTATAAGTATTCAGGCCTATTTTTCACAATACCTTGCTGTTTTAGTTTCAGTAGCTTCCAATTTATTGAGAAACTCAGTGCACTAAAAATGCATTATTTTTTTTTCGTTGCAGGAAATGACAATCTATTCCTAAAGTCAGTGTACTTAAATCTGTGCCCCTTTGGACAAAAAATTGAGTCCTGGTTTGACAAAAGACCTTGCTGTTTTAGTCAAGATTTTTGTACACTGAATTCAGAAATAAATTGGCACCACTTAGCAATTAAAGCTCACCTTACTGTACTGTTAATACCTCTCCCCAAATTAGAAATCACTTAAAAAAGGGGTTAAATGTAAAGTTAATACAAAAAATGTGTGTGTAAATATATATATATATATATTGTAAGGGAGTTAGCTCGGCAGCGGGTGTGTTTGACCCCCTGGAAGGGTACACTACACAATTTAGGCACAGCGAGACAGCAGTTTCAGAGGAAGACAAAAAGGTAGTTTATTCTCAATAGACAATTTGGATACAACCAGCCTACTGAATTCACTTGCAATTATCACTAGCGGCTGCTATAGTCACTAACAATGAAAGTGTCTGCTAATCAGTAACGAATGGGTTTATACCCACTCTCACCAAATCCTGCGCTTCAGTGTTCGGTCCTGGTGAAGGAGGCCTCCTTGCACACTGATAAAATAACGTCTAGCTACCTTTTTTGGTCCTTTGCATATACAGGGCTGACTCACACCCAGTTCTGTGTATATGGACTGCAGGGAGATAGACCGGCAATTCCGATCTGTACCTCTGGAACAGTTGAAGGTGAGCCAGTAGCTCTGCTCTTTATTTCTAATACACTTGGAAGCAAGGGTGGCAACACCATACTATGTCTCAGTGCTGCTAAGGAACTGGCTGGGTGAGTATACAAGTACTGCAGACTCTGCACTTTGTGTCCCCTTACTGTATGTCTCTCCTCCCGGTCTGGCGCCAAATGCCCCTACTCTCCATTTGCAAAGACCCTGGAGAGCTGTAGTCTGCCTCCAGCCGAGTGCAGTTCTACTTGGAGCTGATGGAACTACATATACCATGATCCTTCTCTTCAATATCTTTCTCCCCCATCACCCAGCTTGAGCCAATCAAGAGGGAACAATGAAACTCAATAAGAACTCCATGTGCTGACAGGCTGTTCCACAGTGCTTGATGCAAACAGTTAGTCTTTACCCCCCTCCCCCAAAAAAAGAAAAACTTAAAAACGTTATGACAGCACCTGGCTATATATATACTGTATATATAGTGTGGGAGATTAACTCGTGGGGATCAGCTTTCTGGAGGAAAACTAGTCATCGCGCAGGCAACTTTCCTTAAAATCTGGTGGCTAGCCAGGTTTTATTGATAAATAAGTTTGCAGGTTAAAACAAAACAGAAAATAAGTCCTTGCCGTCCGGTGCTAAACTAAACAGTACAGTTTCCTCACTATATGATGTGGGACTGGCCCCCGACACCCACAAAACATAAGCAAAATGTAAACCTTGGTTTAAAGTCCAAAACTGCACTCCCTTAGATCCCTCACTGAGGTTCAGGCCAAAGCTCAAGTGAGATCTCTTCCTGATTATTTAAGTCCACCTGCTGGTGGACTCCAGTGAACCACAAACTTAAGACCGGAACCAGCCCTGCCATGGTGTTTGGTAAAATCCGGACCGGACTCGGCTTAATCCAGTCCACACAAATGCATACGAGGGGACAGGTAGTGTCCGTCTACAACGTTGCCTCGCATATTGTCACATATCCTCCCCCTCTGCTCAAGCCCCTTCGGCTGAGCAACTGTCCCAACCATACAGTGGACCCGGGAGAGGGTATCCGCATTTTTCTGGAGTCTTCCCATCTGGTGTTCCACTGTGGACTTAAATGGCGGTAGGGCCAAGAACTACCTAGTCACCTGACTATTTTTCTCCCTGTTGTCATACATCCACTTCAGGGGAGCATGGTCGGGGGCATGGTCGGTGACTAAATGACCTACCTAAAAGGTAGTACTTCAGCACCTCTAAGACCCACTTGATAGCCAGGCACTCCTTCTCAACAATGGCATAGTTTCTTTCATGCCTGTTAAGCTTCCTGCTTAAGTAGACAACTGGGTGCTCCTCACCGTCTCTGATCTGGGACAGAACAGCGCCTAGTCCCACCTCAGAGGCATCCGTCTGTACAACAAACTCCTTTGTGAAGTCCGGGGCCACGAGCACCGGCTGTACACAAAGGGCCCTGGGGCTTGATCAGTCCCCGACCAATAACATACCCAAGGTATTTGGCCTCCTTCCTTAAGGGGATCTGCCAGTAGCCCTTAGTTAGGTCTAAGGTTGTTATGTACCGGGTAGAATTGAGCGAACCCGAACTGTAAAGTTCGGGTTCGTACCGGACTTTAGGGTGTCCATGACCCGAACCCAGACTTTTGAGAAAAGGTCCGGGTTCGGGGTTCAGGTATTATTTTGCGCCTTTTTCGCGCCTGTTGAATAGCTGCAGGGCAGCCAATCAACAAGCGTTTCACTCGTTTGCCCTTAGAAGCCATCACAGCCATGCCTACTAATGGCATGGCTGTGATTGGCCAGTGCATCATGTGACCCAGCCTCTATATAAGCTGGAGTCACGTAGTGCTGCATGTCACATCATCTCATACTAGTGTAGGGAGAAGATGCTGCTGCTGCTGTGAGGGACAGATTAGCTTTAGAAAATCATCTCATACTAGCGTAGGGAGAGGATGCTGCTGCTGCTGCTGTGAGGGACAGATTAGCTTTAGAAAATCTGTTAAAAACAGCAAGTTATTGGTGGGAGGGTGCTAGAGGAGATTTTTGTTTGCTAGAGTACATTTTGTTTGCTAAGCAAAGTGCCTCATATAAAACCTAAGCAATTTTTCTGTTTGTTAGGTGGGCATTTGCAGCTATTTTTGCAAGTGCAGTGCACTTGCAACTGCTTATGTGTCAGGGACACTACTTTTATAGTGTTCTGTTAGTTCAGTTGGCAACGTTTTGGCATATTTAAATACTGCTTTTACATTGCAGTTAGACAAATTAAAAATTATTTTTTTTTTTGTGCAAAATATTACATTTATAACTAAAGGAAAAACTTTTTTTTAGTTTTGGACAGAGTGGGCCCCTGTCAGTGTTTATTGCCGTCTGTGCCTCTGTTAAGTAGAATCACCCGCTCTATTTGTCCTGTTTACCATTATCATTGAAAGTGAAAGTAAAAAGAAACCCCAATTTTTGGGTTGTCCTCAGAAAAGTAATAAATGGGAAATCTTCCAATGGGGACACTAGTTCTGGTGAGCTGGTGGTCCCCAAAAAATTCCTTTAATTTGCAGAGATATCCTCTCACTTCCTGGTTGGCTATGGGACAGGAAGTGAAGGGAAATCTCCACAATGGGACAGAAATGGTGAAAAAAAAAATCTGACAGCGGTTATAACCCTCCCTTACTCTATCCAAAATGTAAAAAAAAAGTTTTGCCCATAGTTTTACTTTAAGGTAAAAAAACACCAGGGCTTTAGAACCACTTTAAGACATTTTCCTCCACAGCGCATCAAATCTCTTTTCTTGCTCTTAGTATTTTGTGCCCCAATCATTGCTCCATATGTCCTCTTAAACTGTTTCTTATTTATCAATAATTAATTTATTTAATGCTAGCTGTGACTGGCACTGCCACAGCTGCTCTCCTTTTTTTCTCTCCCCGTGTTTCACTGTTACCTGCTACATTGGGAAGGTGACAACTTTCAGCAACCACTCCTAAATTCATAAACAGGTAACATTTGCTAACATATATACTTAACCTATGTGTTATCTAATAATTTAATATAATAAGGGGAGCAAAGATGAAAATTAACAATAACTGAGTAATAAAGTGTAATCCGGCAAACCATATTTGCTAAATTAAGGATATATTAATCATCTCCAAAAGACAGGATATTAGCATGCATAAAAAAAGGCAAATACTCCAGGGTTAAAACGATAATCCTACCACTATATAAAACTCTGGTTAGACCACATCTGGAGTATTCTGTCCAGTTCTTGTCACCAGTCCTCAGAAGGGATGTGCTGGAGCTGGAAAGAGTCCAAAGAAGGGCAATGAAACTTATAATGGGACTGGAGGACCCCAAATACAAGGAATGACTGCTAGCAATAAATGTATTCTCGCTGGAGAAGCAACGCTTAGGAGGGGACATGATCGCAACCTACAATGGGGATCCCAGCATAGGTAAAAAACTGTTCAGTCTCAGAGAGTGTAAGATGACACTGGACCACACAATGAGATTGGAGGAGAAGCGGTTTAACCTTAAACTGCTCAGGGGGGTTTTCACTGTCAGGGAAATAAGAATGTGGAACTCTCTTCCACAATTGGTGGTAGCAGCGGGGAGTATGGATATTTTTAAAAGACTGTTGGATGTATATCTTAAAGAGCACAACAGACAGGGATATGGGAAATAATTATAAACACTGACATACGTCCACCTACACAGGTTGAACTGGATGGACTGTTGTCTTTTTTCAACCTTACCTACTATGTAACTATGTAAGGCAGACAAAAGCAAATCAATAATTCTAGACTATAGCTAGTCAGAACCACATGTGAATGTTAACCCATCATATTATGTCCCAAATAATAATATTAACTAACCAATAGTAATTAATAATATCATCATTAATAATGCAATTGCTAATTATAAATCATTCATCATTATTTTATGAATTATTATAATACTAATTACATTAGTATATACCTAAAATATACTATTATAAATAATATTATAGAATTACAAATTATAATAATAAATAATTGTATTACAAATAATTCAATGAAATTTACAAAAAATACAGTATATATGGTAGCAAAGACATGCACTAATAGTAAGCCATCAAACCTTATTTGCCAAATGAAGGACGTGTGATTCAGGTCCAAGGCTTGACAAAGGCAAATCAATCTTAGTGCACGGCTAATAAGAACCACATGTGGGTTGTAACTCAGTGTGTTGTAAATGCAGGCACAGCAAGATTTTAAAGCAAACTTGAGCCACTGAAGACAGCAGCTAATTAAATGTTCAAGGCAGTTAATTAGTAGCATAAGTGCATTTGCAGGATGATGTATAATCATACACTTGGAATAAAAATCAGATCAATGGGATTCCAAAGCAGAAGCTACACTCAACCAAATTAAAAGCACTGAGACTGAGAAATATGGCCTGGGAAGCCCCACCAACTGGCCCTTTCACAGTAAGGATACATTCCTATTGTATATTGAAAAGAAAGTGCAACAGTACCTACTGGGCATGGTTTATTGTGAAATATGAATTTGTAATTACTGTATAAATACTAAAAAAAATGATGCCCACATTCTACAGGTGTGCTGAAGCCAGGCATACAACAACATTCTCTCTTCTGGCTCAATGAAATAGTCTAGGGATTGCCATTTTTTTTTATTTATTGCTGAACAGGTTGGATGGGGTACTGGGAGCTGTAAAATACTCCAAAATGCTAAACGGTAATAAGAGGACACTCCTCCCTCTGCAGCTACTCAGCTACTCCTTAGAACAGTCTCTTCAGCAATAGCTCAGAGAACAGACAGCACTTGGACCCAGGCCAGGCAAGCCTTAGTATTAGTGCACCAGGGGGTTAACAGAAGCAACAGTCACCCAGATCTTGCACTCAGGTCTGTACTCAAAAGTCCTTGGGTATTTGGATGCTTCCCTCCAGCGTCAGGTAGACATTTCCTAAGTAAACTCTCCTGATCAAATCTTATGTGAAATCCCCCTTCATTAGCTTCAGAATTTCCTAGCAAATAGGCCCCCCAGCTTTAGCAAAGCTGGGAACTTGATGAGCTCCTGGTAAATGCCAGCTGGGCAGCAGCCCTCCAGACTAGGGCCTTCTCCTCCTGAACAAGACTCAGACTGCTCCAGCTGCAAACTTTTTATGTGCTGCCTGAGACCCCATAAATATTAAGGCTACTCATTTGATCTGCTCCACACCTATGTTCTGGAACCTTCCAGAAGGCAGAGAGAAGCTGTCAAGTTTGTGAGCTCCTGATCAATGCAAAGCAATCATTAACTGCTTCACTGATTACAGAGGAGCTCAAAAAGAACTACAGTTACCTGACAGCCTAGCACCTAACTAGTGTGCCGCATCAGGAAAAGTGTGTCAAGGCACAGAAAGAGTCATAGAAATGAGGTTAGCAAACTTTTTTCCCAGTGACTATTCACAGTTGGATTCTTTTACACAAAGGTTGGACCTTGAATGAAGGTGGGGTTACATACTGTAAATGCATGAAAATGGCAACAGGACATGAAGGTAGAGAGGAGGAGGTAGTAGGAACTGATTGTGGAGTGGGATAGAGGAGGCAGTGTGGGGAATTCAATAAAGCATTAAAGAGTATGTAAATCCAGCATTTCATATTCCTGATTTGTGCCTGCTGCACCATTTACCTGTATGAAAAATTATCCTGTTCTCTTTGTATTGCCTCCATTGTGTGAAAACACTGGCACTGACCACGCTAGACAGGAGAACACACTGTGGTCAATTCCCTAGCTATGCTGGGAACTCAGCCCGCGCTCCTCCAATCAATGATCAGACTAGTCCTGATCACCCCCCACACAGCCTTTCACTGGGAAGCTCAGTGTGCTGCTGTTTCTCCTCCCCCAAATCTTATGCAGCTGAGAACAGAGGGAACAGATAGAATGTGATCACTTATAAAACCGTGATAACCAATGCCAAGCACAGGCAAAGTGGACTTAAACCCACAACAGTAAAATCAGTGTGTATATGCAGTAAAGCATGCTTGTTATGCTCACTGTGGAACCTAAGGGGTTAATCCTCTGCATTGTGTAATAATATCTTCTCAGATATTCCCTTTCTTCCTTTGTCCCCAATTTATCTGCAGATAGAACAGAGCCATGGGGGCAAGCTGCACATGCTCAGTTTGGCGTGTATTGCTAGAGAGGTTTTTTTTTCTTGGGGGAGTGCATGTGATCAGCACAGGGCCAATCAGCACTGTCCAGACAGAGGGTCAGGGTTCCTACAGTCTCATAGGACAATCAGGGGACATACTCCTCGTAGAAGCTTAAACCAGTGCTCTGTTGGACACTGATAGAAGTCACAAGACTGCTCTAACTGCTGATGAGAAAAGGTATTTAGCAGTTTATATTTACTAAAATAATTGCATTTCCATGTTCTGTGTACTGTGGGAGACCAGATATAGTGAATGCAGGGTCCTGGGTTTAGTAATACTTTAATGGGAAAATAGCCCCATAGTTCCTCATCAGGCTCTGTCAGCTCAATTATAAAACTCCTCAGCCATGTCTGTATGATGGGAGCAATGGTGGGGTAGGGAGGGTAGGAGTGCACGGTGGGAGGAGTGTTCAGTATGGACCAGAGGCATAACTAGAACCTTCAGGGCCCTGGTGCAAGAAATTATGAAGGGCCCCCCTGTCCCCTGGCCAGGCCCCTTCCCTCTTCCCACTGATCCTGGGGCCCTTTACTCCGATCGCGGGTCCCTTTATTATGGTCCTGCAGCAGCACCCTTTCACATGTTCTGCAGCGGACCCCCTTTCTGCCATCTTCGGGCCTCCCCATGGTGGTGAAATGCCAGGGCCCGGTCGCAATAGCAACCTTTGCACTCCTGACTGGTGTCAGTACTTTTTCATTTTTATTTTAATTTTATTCTTTTTTTACCATTTCATTTTATTTCTTTTACAATTTTATTTTCATATTTTTTTACAATTTATTTTAGGAGCTCTGTTGGGGGGCTTTAATGAGATATCGGGGTCTAAACAAACCTCAGCCCTCTATCTCCATCTGTGCAGTCTCAGCTGCACAGAATGAATGGGCAGGAATAGTTGAGTACCAAGCCTCCCATTCATTCAGTAATGGAAGTATAGTAAAAACAGTTTAGTATGCTTCAGTTATGAAAAAACCAATTGGTACCAATCACTGACTCTGTCCATTCAGAAAAGGAAGGAGCCGGTAAATGACAAATTTTCTGACCCATTCCCATCTCTCCATCATGACACATCTTCTACAGCAGCTGGCAGGAGAGAGGAGGAGTGGAAGACAGCAACTCTGTGGGGGGGACACAGGGACCCTGGGAACAGCAGAAGACAAGTAAACTGGATAGGAGGGGCAGCGGGGCAGCATATAGAGGAACCAATCTCCTCCATTAGGAGGAAAATAGAGGAGAATGGTTCCTCTAAATGCCGCCCCGGCCATCCCTCCTATTCAGGTGTACAAGGGAGGCACATGGGCCCCCTGGAGCATGGGGCCTGGTTGCGATTGCAACCCCTGCAACCCCTATCATTCCGCCCCTGGTATGGACACTGACCTCAGTGAAGGCTATGGACAAATTCACATACCTGCTTCTGACAGGAACATGAATCTGGCACAAACACCGACACAGACAATTTAGGTGTGGAGAAATCTAAAGTATAATTCACAGTGAATCCAGATGGTAGAGAGGAAACAGTAGGAATCAAGACTGGACTGTGGAGGGCAGAATACACAGTAAGACTGGATTGTGAATGAAGGAGAAAAAACAGAACATAAAGAAGAGGTAAAAAGGAGGTTGTGAGACCAGATTATGGAGGAGGGGAGAGAAGTGGCAGTTGAGCTGAATTTAAGAAGGGAAAAGTGCAGAAAGACTGGATTCTGGAGGGAGGGATGCTGTGGTATCCTCCTTAGATCTACTTTATTTATATACTGTATACCCTTTGTGAATCAACCAATTTCCAGTTTGTGTAAGCAATAAATCCGCTCCCATGATCATATTTGTACTTTTTTCTCTTTAGGCTAGCTACGATCTCCATAACATTACATTATACAGCACCAAAATGAATTTACCAAAAACATACAATATTATAAAAATGGCATGAGCATTATCATATTTACTGAAGTTGAATAAAACCAAATTAATTAAATTAAAACCAATAACATGTATACAACTTACTTTTCAGACCTCCTTTCATAACAGGAGGGAAGTCAAGTCAAACTTCCCCTTTTGCTGCCTCTGGTCACATGAAGGGTTGCCACCTATCCTTGATTCACCCAGACAGTTTGGGTTTTGAATCATGTGTCCGTGTTTCAAGCGGACTGAAACCCGGACACATTATTCAGACAGGGCTGTGGCTCCCCAAGTGACCAAGATAGTCGCGCACAAATCTGTTGCAGTCTGGGAGCTGCGGGAGGCTGTCTGGGGGCAAGATCAGCATCAATGGGAGGGCAGGGCGATGGTGCCAGCACAAGCAATTTGGCCACACCCACTGTTCACTGCAGCACGCTTTGACCTCCACATTACTACTCTCCTCGGGACACCCAAAGTTGTCCCAGGCTACTAAAGTGTTCACGTTTGGCTTGAAGAAAAGGTGGCAACCCTAGTCACATGGGAGAGGAAGAAATGCACTTTACCTCTCCAAAGGTGCTCATTTTGAGTGGTGGTCTGTAGTCTGCTCTGGTATAAGCGGATTTCCAATGCCATAAAGCTGGTTCGGGCAGTGCTTGGTGCTGTAACACAAATGTTCCTGCACAGGGTACCAGAGTCAGGGATGGAGGATCATTAATATGGGGGAACTGCTTTTTGAGGAGGTTGGGTGGATTAAATAAATCTGTTGAGGTGCTAAAAGATCAATAAAGTTGGGTGGATTAAATAAATCTGTTGAGGTGCTAAAAGATCATGACTTGTAAATCTTCTAATCTCTTGGACTATTATCTTGTCTGGTCCCCATTTTATCTTTATCATTAGGCCATTTGACAATGAATACTTCCTACAAGCTTCTTCCATGTTTAGCTGCAACTTTTTTACATATCAGAAAACTGGGAGGGATAAGTATTTACTGTATTTATTTCAAGTTTAAATTGAATATATACAGATAATGTTTTTTTATAAAATCATAATGCAATACCTGCTTTAAATCATGTGGTAATATATATACTTATTGCTCCCTATGTGAATTAAATGACCATATGCCAATTCTTTCCATTGACTCCATGCTAACACAAATAGGCATGCATATCCCTGAAAGTCACATGGGTAACATTAGTAAATTAGTTCAGCTTAATGCTCAATGCATCTTTGACACAATTTAATTTAGAGTGGGACTAGTGGGTCCATTTACAGTTTCTAGCTAGGATAGAAAAAAAAAACACAAATAAAACACGTGCTACAGAAAAGGTAGCTTTGCATGGCATTTCCTTTAAGCAAGTGAGAACTCTGATCATGAGGAAGGAAGGTACTTTCCAGGACAAGTATGTGAAAGGTTCAAAGGTTCAGAGCTAACGGTCCTCCATCAGAAATAAAAGAGACCCGTCACCAGACAATTTTAACAATAATCTTGCTGCTGGGTGACGTCATATAGAATGTGATGTCAGCAGCCCCAGCAGACTCAAAATTATGACTCAAGTGACAGTCTCTATACCCCTGCCCCCCCTCCAGGGCAGCTCCAAAAAAGAATACGTAGAGGGATGATGGGCATAGGAGTATGCCTTGGAAAGAAGGAAGGGGCTGTCTAGGGAGTGGACTTTTCTCCTGGAGTAGTCTAAATCTCTAACAAGCCTAATGGTACACTGTACATGATTAAAAAATAATTTATGAAAAGGAAAAACACTGCAAGCAAGCACTTAAATGCTCGATTTCTTAGTGAACTGTGATTTTTCAAGTTGGTGGCAGGGCCTCTTTAAACTCTTGTGTATCATTGTG
>BLSH010522711.1:449848-468235 GCA_018402905.1 Glandirana rugosa
ACCGTCCCCCTTCCGAAGGAATTGGTGAACTGTTGACCCGTGAATTTGGGGGAAGGATTGGTCTGGTTAAAAGTCGAAAGTCACGAGAGTGTAAAACTTACTGTTAATGAGTCAGTATGATGTGACATGTGTAGTATGACTGAGTAATTGTCATTCAAAATGTGAGAGCACTGAAAGCTGAAAATTGGTCTGGTTAGGAAGGGGGTTTAAGTGCCCAGTTGTCAAGTGGTTAAGGAAGCCTTCCCCCTGCCAATCTAAGTTTGGGATTGGTCGGAGAGCCCTAGAATACCCCAGGCAGCTCCACCTCTCTTCTCCTCCTTCCTTTCTAGAAGATACCAGAATTTTCTAGAAGGAAGTGGGAAGTCCCAGTGATGCTGCTTGTGAGTCACCAGCTCTACCCAGAGTCACTCCCAACCCAGATCAAAAAAACAGGCCTAGCCAACAACTAGGCCTGCCTAAATTTACCTTCTCTGCCAAAAACCTATTTACATCCATCTAGCAACCTAGTGCTACACCTGTGACTGGTGCAGCCCTGTCACAAGGAGCACAATCGTACAACTTATTGGTTATTAGGACTAGGGCAGCTATCGCTGCATAGCATCCTTTTTAGCTAGGATGCAGATGGCTCTTGTACTCCACTACAGAACTACAGAACATTTGACCTGTACACGTTATTGTTAGCACAAATGCTTACATTTGTACAACATGAAATACAGTCAGAATGCAGGTCCTCAGATGTATGTTATATATAGGTATTATTTTTTTTTAATTGATCTAAATGCAGTGCAAGTTTAATGAGTTTTGCGCAGCAGCTATATTCCTCATATTCTTAGCCAGTATACACATTTCAGCACGTTTGCATTGTTTCAGCTTTATTTATTTTCTGCAGCCTTTGGCAACCATTACAACTTACAAAGTTTGCCAAGCTTCTCTATTGAAGACAGTGGAAGCCTGCCACCTGTACTTGCAGGGTCTTACAAGTGATAAAACATGGCTTAATGTGCATTCACTGCAGAGATGTGCTGCATATATACATTTTTCCTTACTTAGAGCGGTGAGGAGACTCAGACTACAAGAAAATGGCCGACGATATCACATGACTGTGCTGAGCATGCTCATTATTTAGCAAGTCGTCTGGTGGCCATGTTAGGGTTTGGCAGTTTTGGCACTCGAGGATTTTGTAGAGATGCCTACGTGGGAAGTAAACGAGCTACATAATAAGTTCTATTATGGAACATCATCTTCTGAGTGGACTAACGTAACTTTGGTTTTGATATTTGTCTTGGAAGGGATTGGAGCGTCAATCTGCCTTCGTCAGCTGCTCTCAGCTAATCAGAGAACAGGGGTCTGCCTTGGATAGGTCACATGTCATTTTGCTGCTGCTTCCTAATCCAGGTGTATGAAGAGCTGGAGAGTCAGTAAGTGCTGCATGGTTGTATTTCTATGTAAATGATGGGGGCAGATTTACTAAAACTAGTGCATTCAGGATCTGGTGCTGCTGTGCATGGTAACCAATCAGCTTCTAACTTCAGCTTGTTCAATTAGACTTTGACAATAAAGTCTGGACGCTGATTGGTTTCTATGCAGAGCAGATTTTGCACTCTCCAGTTTTAGTAAATCTCCCTCAATGTATTTTATTGGTGGTACAGCTGTGCAATGGATGGTCTGACTTTAGAAGTACTAGATAGGAATGTGAGAGGAGTTTTTAGTGATGAGAGCAGAGAAAATGTAAAGTCCATCTCTCTATGGAGGAGATTGTCTTGTGGGTGGATTAGGTTACTTTTATAATACATTTTCAGTACGTCCAAGGGTCCCCAGTAGTTTACGTATCATGGTGCCATGCCTTTAAATTACATATCTGTAGACCAGCCACAGCTTCCACAAAGCCTGGACAAAAAGTATTCTGGGTGATCAGCGCTGTCCTGAGTATAAGCTAGAACAGATGGTGAGTGAGGAAGAGAGTGGACTTGCACTACTGATCATCTACAAATCCGAACATGAACTCTTCCTTTTTTTTTTTTTTTTATGGAGAGTTCACTGCATGTTTGTGGATTGGTGGACAAGGGAGAGTGCACTGAGCGTATGTGGATGAGGGAGAGTGCGCTGAGCGTATGTGGATGAGGGAGAGTGCGCTGAGCGTATGTGGATGAGGGAGAGTGCGCTGAGCGTATGTGGATGAGGGAGAGTTTGCTGAGCGTATGTGGATTGGTGGAGGAGGGAGAGTGCACTGAGTGTATGTCGATTGGTGGATGAGTGAGAGTGCACTGAGCGTATGTGGATTGGTGGAGGAGGGAGAGTGCGCTGAGCGTATGTGGATGAGGGAGAGTGCGC
Source organism: Glandirana rugosa (assembly GCA_018402905.1). Classification (NCBI taxonomy): domain Eukaryota; kingdom Metazoa; phylum Chordata; class Amphibia; order Anura; family Ranidae; genus Glandirana; species Glandirana rugosa. The sequence goes on from BLSH010522711.1 coordinate 452,180, forward strand.
TGAGCGTATGTGGATGAGGGAGAGTGCACTGAGCGTATGTGGATCGGGGGATGAGGGAGAGTGCGCTGAGCGTATGTGGATCGGGGGATGAGGGAGAGTACGCTGAGCGTATGTGGAGGAGGGAGAGCGCACTGTGTATATGTCGATTGGTGGACAAGGGAAAGTGCTTGTGGATTCATGGATGAGGGAGAGTGCGCTGAGCGTATATGGATTGGTGGAGGAGGGAGAGTGCGCTGAGCGTATATGGATTGGTGGAGGAGGGAGAGTGCGCTGAGCGTATGTGGATTGGTGGAGGAGGGAGAGTGCGCTGAGCGTATATGGATTGGTGGAGGAGGGAGAGTGCGCTGAGCGTATGTGGAGAGTGCGCTGAGTATATGTGGATTGGTGGACAAGGGAGAGTGCACTGAGTGCTTGTGGATTCATGGATGAGGGAGAGTGCACTGAGTGGATGAGGGAGAGCGCAGTGCTTGTATGGGGATTGGTGTGTAAGGGAGAGTGCGCAGAGCGTATGTGGACTGGTGGATGAGGGAGACAAAACAATTACCTATGTTTTTTGTGCCTCTAATTGTAGCAATATGTTTCAAATGGTTGTGGAACGAATCCTCTGAGTTTCCATTATTTCTTATGGGGAAATTCACTTTGATATAAGAGTGCTTTGGGTTACAAGCGCATTTTTTGAACAAATTATGCTCGCAATCCAAGGTTTTACTCTATGTGCGACTTAAATGTAGTTCATGTTCTACTTTGGCACGACTTCCATGCAACTTGAGGGCCATGGACTTCAATGTTAACCCTAAAAAATGGCATGAAAGTCATACCTGAATGTTATACAATATAACAGTTGTCCATTATCACTGGTCAAAGCCAAAGTCGTTTCCATATTGCACCCATCCAAAGTTGCATCAAAATTGCATCAAAGTTGCACTCCAAAGTCGGCGCAACTTTGGAGTCGTACAAATGCTAATGGAGCTTGGAGCTGTCTTCAGAACAAGAGGTAATGGTAAATCTTCCAGTGAGAATTCCCTTTAATTTGACCAACTGCCTGCTTTCTTTGGGACAGAAAGTGAAGAGAAGTTTCCCCAGTTCTACACAGGCAGCAAGCACAAAATAAAATGCCAGGGATTGTAACCCTTTCCTACTCAATACAAAAATTAAAAAAAAAAGTTTTGGCTACATATACACTTTTTAAACAAGTGTGAGATAATACAATGTTCCCAAAATTAATCCAAAGAAAGTCCATTGAATGTTAATGTCCTATGCTATGTTTTCATTCCAAAGAAGACGCCATGCATCAATCTATCTTTGCTTAAAATTGATCTCCAGCTTTAATGAATTTTAAATATTTTGTTCGGACCAAACTGGTTCAAGCAAATTATTACCATTACTACGAGATGTGCCATTCACAGGGAGCTTTGTATTCTATGAATGAATGCAAGGTTACCTCTGATTGGCTGAGGCGAGCAGATGGCGTCACAGTCCCCGGCTTACCATAAATGGCTAAGCAGTACTCACCTGACTGTTTGTTTTTTCCCAGAAGTGAGCAGGGAAGTTCTCATCCCATTGCCAGAACACAGCCGTGTATACTGTATATAGATGTGACTAAAGACCCAAATACACTATTAGAAAATCGCATGAAAACTACCGCTTTTGAAGCGAAAATTATCTGAAGGAGCAAGCGCGAAAATTTTTCTTGTACGATACCAGATTTTTGTTTAATCAGTACAGTTTTCATCCTAAAATTAGATACATTACCTCACTTCTGAATTTTTATTCTGTCGTCCAATAATTTTCATAACAGTAACCTCTTCATTTTTGATATCGGATTATCATGCAAAAAAAATGGATGATCATTTGTCTGATAATCTTATTGTGTGTACCAGGCATAAGCACAAGTTATACAGCATGCACAGCTGGCACATATGGTAGTGAACGTAATAGTTTGTTTAGACCAGCAAAGCAAACTGTTTACATTTCATTAAGATTGGGTCCCCCCCCCCCAATTCATACCAGGCCCTTTCGGGTCTGGTACTGATTTTAAGGGAAACTCAACGCCAATTTTTTAAAAAAAGATGTGGGGTTTCCCCCAAATCCATATCAGACCCTTAGGTCTGGTATGGATTTTGAGGGGAACCCACATGCCAAAACTTTTTTTAAAAAATGGCGTGGGGACCCCCCAAAATCCATACCTGGCCCTTATTGAAGCATGTAGGTAAGGAGTGGGGGGGGGGGGTGGATGAGCGAACGCCCCCCTTCTGAACCATACCAGGCCACATGCTCTCAACATGGGGAGGGGGGGCAAAGCACCTTGCCCCCATGTTGATGGTGACAAGGGCCTCTTCTCCGCAACCCTGGCCAGTGGTTGTGGGGGTATACAGGCGTGGGGCTTATCGGAATCTGGAAGCCCCCTTTCACAAAGATCCAGATCTCTTTGCCCCCCATGTGAATGAGTATGGGGTATATTGTACCCCTACTCATTCACCAAAAAAAAGTGCAAAAAAGAAATAAACACACAGACCGTTTTTGACAATTCCTTTGTCCTCCAACATAGATGCATTTTTAGAGCCCTTTCACATAGGGGGACCGCCCGGCAGACTCCGCTTTGCTCAGCGGGGGATCGATCCACTGATCCCCGCTGAGCAGGCAGATGACAGGTCAGTCTCCGCTCTCCTCTATGGGATCCCATCCTGTCTGACAGACAGATGGTAAATAGGGTCTCCAGCCGTCTGGATTTCACGGACCGGATCGGATCAGATAGCAGCGGGTGTCAGCGGACATGTCACCACTGACATAGGAGTGAATGGATTGCCGATCAGATCCTCCTGAAAAACTGACAGGCGGACCTGATCGGAAAGCCCATGTGAAAGGGCCCTTAATCACGATGAACACTGCTGACACCGACCTGAAAGTAAAAAAGCTCTGCACCCGTCGCTAGCTACCGCCGTCTGCTCGCTCCGCAGACTGACAGTTCTTAAATAGCTAGTGGGTGGGACAGAGAGTGGGGGATCCTCTCCCCACACCATCTGTCACAATAAAAAAAAAGTGGCTGGCCACATCATTCATTCACAGAGGTCTGCGGCTGTCTATTTGTAGCTCTCAATGAACTATCAGGGCGCTGTTGAGCGCTCTGGGTAGTTTATTGATGCTTCCTGACGTTGTGTAACTGTCTTTCCTATCTGTCTGTCATTTTGCATTGCAGTTTAGTGAGTTTTTAAAGGGAAAATAGAAGGGTCCGATCACACCCACATGTGCAAGTTACCACAAGCCCCACATTGCTTTTGTATAGAGGTAATGAGCCCTTAAAGCAATCCTGTCACATAATTAAACATTAGAAAAGAAGGTTACCATGTAAAGAAGAGATAATATACCTACCTGTCCCACTATCGATCTGTGCCCTTCTTAAAAGCTACATTGCTTGGAGAATCCTGATCTTTTGACACACCTCTGAGAATGTTTGTCTGTATTCCTGACCCCCTGCAACATGCTGGGTTCCTTACGCCAGCCCCTATGTAACTAATATGTCCTGCAGTGACCAGCAGACGGAACCTCTTGACCGAAGATCAGATATCCATCATATCTAGAAATGCGTTGACTAAAGAAGATTCTCTGGGCACCATAGCTCTTAAAGGTTGGTGGTGGGAAAGGTAAGCATAAGATTGTTTCTTTGCAGAAGAACCTTCTTTACTACGTTGTTGTAACAAGATTGCTTTAAGGTGCCAATAAAAATATGATGACATTCCAGCAATCCAGTCATTTTTGACCAGGTTAGTTAATGAACTGATATCTGGTAGACACTAAGGAATCCGCTAGCAAAGGGATATCATGGGGCTGTTTAGAAAACTTGCCCTACCTACTGTTGTGTTTCTCTGAAGTCAACATATGGAGATCCCTGCTTCATGAATTAAACATGAAAAGACCCCTAAACCTATCTTTTGTGTTGAGGGACCCAGGGCACTGAATTCAGTAGTTTTTGGATCAAGGGTGTCAAACTCCATTTCATCGCAGGCCACATCAGCATTATGGTTGCCCTCAAAGGGCTGGTTTTATCTGTAAGACTATATAAATGTATCTACTCTTTATCATATAAAAGTAGAACTATAGGCAAAACTTTTTTCTCCTTTCGTCTTCCAGGACAGCCTATGGGACATGGGGCTCCTCCCTCCGGGACAGGAATTTGGGTTAAAATCCAGTAAATATTTTTTGAGTGATGTGGTGTCCATTATTCTGCAGTTTTCTGTTTGACAAGAACCTTGAAATCGTGTTTCACAGATTGTACAGTGATGTCCACATAATCTGATAGTTAATATGTAATGTTTGAATTGTAGCTAGATAATGCTTGTCAGGTTAAACATCCATTTGGCCATTCATTGAAATTGTGAAAAGCGCTGACCAAAGTCTGAACTCGATTAGCAAACTGTAGAACAGTCATGTTTCACCTTCAGTGACCGGCTAACCCCCATCTCGAATATATCGAAGAACTTGGCATCCTATATTTTGCAATGCTGTGTGAAAGCATTACAGTTCTCATTGCACCACTACATTCTTGTGAAAAAAAAAAAAGAAAAAACAGCGCAAGGTTATTTTCCCAGATTTAAAGTGGAACTTTATGCAGAAGCTCCAGTCATATTTTAAAAAAATTGAAAGTCAGCAGCTAAAAAAATCAGTATCTGCTGACTTCTAATAAACAGACACTCACCTGTCCCAGGATCCAGCGCTGTGCTCGCCCCAGCCATTTTGTCCATGCCTCTGCAGTCCCCGGTGGCAGCATCTTAAAGCGGAGTTCCACCCACTTCTGTGAGACTGGGCCGCAGTGAAGTACGTCAGCAAGCTCGGCCCCTCTCTCCTCATTCCCTGCCCCCCGGCTGTGAAGCCATTAAAGTGATACTAAACCCTCATGTTTTTTCGCCTATATCTGTTACTAAATAATGGCATTACATAAGAAGTCTAACCTTTTTGTGTCATTTTCGCTTCTAAGTTGTTTTATTCAGACTCCGTTTTTCCCATTTCTGGTTGTCTAGTTTGCTGGGTGACCCGTGTATTGCCGATCTCATAGTGTCAAAGCACATGGGAGGCAGAGCTACAGCGTCCTCCGTGCCTGGGGACACAGTGAGTGCGGGCGCAGCCAGCGTTCCAACGCAGGGCTGTAGTCACATAGGTGTGAGCGCGCGCGCACGGGTGACACTATGAGATTGGCAATACACGGGTCGCCCAGCAAACAAGACAACCGCAAATGGTAAAAATGGAGCCTGAATAAAACAACTTGGATGCGAAAATGACACAAAAGGTTAGACATCTCATGTAATGCTATTATTTAGTAACAGATATAGGTAAAAAACGCGAGGGTTTAGTATCACTTTAAAGAGGAAGTAAGCCCAGATTGGGTTTACTTCCTCAATATAACCCTGTAAAGTAGAAGCATAATGGGCTACTATGCATCGCATAGTAGCCCATTATGTGCCACTTACCTGCAAACGAAGCCTGCGGTGTCCAGCGATGTCCCCGCTCCAGGCCGCGTCCACCTTCTGCCCCTCTTTCTTCCGGGGCCACGACTCCGGTGCTGTGACTGGCCGGAGTCGCGTGACGGAGGCCGTTTCTTCACTGCGCATGTGCCCACGTGACGTGGGCACATGCAAAACACTGCATATCTCCTGAACCGTGCAGGTTGGGGGGTTATGCAGTGCACCTACAGGTAAGCCTTATTCTAGGCTTACCTGTAGGTTAAAGTGGTTGTCACAGGTGGACAACCACTTTAATGCTTCACTGCTGGGTTACCTTACCGGCAATGGCGGCGGCAGCAGCACCCGACAGCTGATGGAAAAATCAGCTGCGGTGCAAAACATCGCTGGACTCCAGGACAGGTAAGTGTCAGCAACTATGGTATGTGTAGCTGCTGGCTTTTAATTATTGCTGGGGTGGGCGGACCTCCGCTTTAACTGTGGGCACCCGGCTATGACAGCTTCACATGCAGGAGTCGCGCAGCACTTTGTGAATGGTCCTGCAGTCTTTTGGGACCTGTGACATGTCCCAGAAGACTGCAGGGAGGGAAGGGGGGTGGAGAACTGTCAAAACCAGGTACCTGCCCCCCCCCCCACACAAAAAAAAGTGCCATTTCCTATAGAGCAGCTGGGGGGGGGGGGGCTTAAAGCAAAACTTCTCCCTTTTGGGTGAAGCTCTTTAGGTCCTGATGGATTACTTCATGCATTTCCCATGCAGTGCACTACACCTGTTGAGGAAATAAGAGAGGGAGGTGGACTTGGATTAACTTTGCTTTTTGCTCAGTATCAAATGTTTCTACATGCTTTTTGGTTAAACTTCAATTAGGCTTTAAGGAGTACCACAAGTGGACCTTAAAGCCCAACTCTAGGTAAAAAAAAAAATTTTTCACATGTCGTGAGGCTGACCACACTGCACGGGTCAACGTCTCGTGTAAGAGCGCAGAAAGCTTGTACTCACCCGATCCTTCATTCCACTGGAAAACTTTGCTCTGCTATGGTCCAGCAGTGGACTGTTCCTGGCCTGTGGAGCCTGCTCTGGGCTTGATGAAGTCAGGAACAGTCCACAACACAAGACCACTGAAGTGCGGAGGTGTGCTGGACCGGTCTTGTGCAGGGAGGATCAGGGGGATTTGGTAACTATCTCCTCTCCCCTAGACAAAAATGAGAAGCTGACCCCTGCATTGTGGGCACATCCCCACTGCATGGGAAAGTGTGCTGATTTACTCTAAAACCAATGTGCTTGCAGTTGATTTTCATCTGATTACATGTTTTGTACTCCTTTTTTTTTAGCAGCTTAGGAGGCTAAAGTGCTATTTACAGAAGAGAAATGTTGCTGAATCCAGTCATTTCAAAGTTGGCAGGGAAGAGGGTAGTACTGGCCAGTGCATCTCCACGGAGACAAGATATACTTTCCAATGTGGTATGTAAATTGTGATTGATATTTAACTACACAGTAAAGTGCACCTAACCAAATCTGACAACTTTGCAGTACTTTTTTTTCTGTAATGTGATTTGAATAAATATTACAATCTTATATCAGTGTTAATTTTGGCCTCAGATTTCGATTTAGTTTTAGTCGTAGGCTTTTGACTAAAATGGCATTTTAGTTTTAGTCATATTTTATTCATCTGAATTATTTTAGTCGTATTTAGTTGACTAAAATGTGCAGTACAATCCTCCTCAGATGGAAACAATCTACCCCACCAACAGTTAACACCTGAATAGCTGCAGTAAACCCTGTCTTGCCATTATATAAATTGACTTATGAGGGCAGGAATTGCCCAAAAAAAATTTGTCATGGTATGGTTGCAACGCATCGTTGCATACGGTTCGACATCTCAGGGAACCTTGTGAACACCCTATATGGTACTCTTTTGCTTGCATCCTCCCCCCTCTTTTCCCTCCGATCCTTCCCCCTTTCTCTTGCCCCCCCCCCTTTCCCATTTCCTCCCCTCTTTTTTTTTTTTTTTTCATATGGATAGGAGAGTATTGTGGCTGTAATTGGTTGCATTGCTCCTTCTGACTGGACTTGCACACCTATTGTGATGTTATTCAACTGCCTTCTTTGATTGGATTTTCTATTGCTATGTTCTGACTGTGCATTGTGTTACTATCATTGTTTATTACTGAATAAACTTTGTACCTGTTGAAAAAAAAATGTGCATTACACTTTAGGCGACTAAAATCGAATGGGTTGTTTTATCATGGTCACGTGATATTTTACGCTCTTTTAGGGTTTTTATTCGATATGTGCAAAGAGAGATCACACAAATACTTAAAAGTATAACATCTATTAAAAGTAATGACAGATATAGATAATATTAGAAAGTATAACAATAATACTTGACTAGAGGTGCTTTTTTCTCCCACCATGGGTCCCCCCATTAAATGGCATGGTGCAGGTAATCCAGACCAGACACTTGCCTCCATGACCGTTCTGGGTAAGACAAACACCTTATAGGATTTGGCTGTGGTAATATAGAACTTGGAAATCCCACCCCCCAGCCAACTCCCTTGGCAATATGACCCCTCAAGGACTTGACCAGTTTACAATAATATTCCTTTGGTATATGGTAAAGCTATGCTTATGTCCTTATATGACTCCTTGACTAGGATTTGATTAGTGAGCCACAATATGAACCAACAATAATATAAAACATACAGTTTCCCCATCATGGGTTTAGCTAAAGTTAGTTAAATGCTGCACAGTGCTCTGGACGGTTGGGAAGCCTGTAAATGCTGCACAGTACTCTGGACAGTGGCCTGAGGAGGCCTGTAATGCACACAGTGCTCTGGATGGTCATCTGAAGAGGCCTGTAATGCACACAGTACTCTGGATGGTCATCTGAAGAGGCCTATAATGCTGCATGGTGCTAAGCACGCTATGGTCCCTACCTTGTATGGTGGGAGGGGAAACACTCACAGGGTTTACAGGCGGAACTCTGAGGAAACCGGAAGTTCACATGGGTGAACATCCCTCCCTCACATTTTCGTTGACTATGCCATTTTCGTTGCATTTTATTCATCTGAATTGTGTTAGTCGTATTTAGTCGACTAAAATTTGCAGTGCATTTTAGTCGACTAAAATCTAATGGGTTTAGGTAAATTGTAATGCATTATTTAAGCATTTCTCTAGAATTTCCACTCATACAGTGAGGGAAAAAAGTATTTTATCCCTGCTGATTTTGTATGCTTGCCCAGAAATGATCAGTCTATAATTTTAATGGTAGGTTTATTTTGACAGTGAGAGACAGAATAATAAACAAAAAAATACAGAAAAACGCATTTCAAAAAAGTTGTAAATTGATTTGCATTTTAATGAGTAAATTAGTATTTGACCCCTTCGCTTAACATGACTTAGTACTTTGTGGCAAAACCCTTGTTGGCAATCACAGAGGTCAGACGTTTTTTGTAGTTGGCCACCTGGTTTGAATACATCTCGAGGGATTTTGTCCCACTCCTCTTTGCAGATCCTCTCCAAGTCATTAAGGTTTCTAGGCTGATGCTTGGTAACTCGAACCTTCAGCTCCCTCCACATTTTTTCTATGGGATTAAGGTCTGTAGACTGGCTTGTCCACTCCAGGACCTTAATGTGCTTCTTCTTGAGCCACTCCTTTGTTGCCCTTTCTGTGTGTTTTGGGTCATTTTCATGGTGGAATACCCATTCACGACCAATTTTTAATCCCCTGGCTGTATGAAGGAGGTTCTCACCCAAGATTTGACTGTACATGGCTCTGTCCATCGTCCCTTTGTTGCAGTGAAGTTGTCCTCCCCCCTTAGCAGAAAAACACCCCCAAACCATAAGGTTTCCTCCTCCATGTTTAATGGTGGGGATGATGTTCTTGGGGTCTTAGGCAGCATTCCTCCTCCTCCAAACACAGCGAGTTGAGTTGATTTTGATCTCATCTGACCACAGAACTTTCACCCAGTTCTCCTCTGAATCATTCAGATGTTCATTAGCAAACCTCAGACGGGCCTGTACATATGCTTGCTTGAGCAGGGTAATCTTACGGGCGCAGAAAGATGTCCATCTCTTACAGCGTAGTGTGTTACCAATTGTCCCAGTTGCCTTGAGATCATTAACAAGTTTCTCCTGTGTAGTTCTGGGCTGATTCCTCACCTTTCCCATGATCATTGAAACTCCATGAGGTGAGATCTTGCATGGAGCCCCAGACCAAGGGAGATTGTTATTTTGTGTTTCTTCCATTTGCGAATAATTGCACCAACTGTTGTCGCCCTCTCACCAAGCTGCTTGGCAATGGTCTTGTAGCCCATTCCAGGTAGGTCTACAATATGCCCCTGACATCCTTTGATAGATTTTAGGTCTTGGCCATGGTGGAGAGATTAAAATCTGATTGATTGCTTCTGTGGACAGGTGTCTTTTATACAGGTAACAAGCTGAGATTAGGAGCACTACCTTTAAGAGAGTGCTCCTAATCTCAGCTTGTTACCTGTTTAGAAGACACCTGGGAGCCAGAAATCTTGCCAATTTGATAGGGGATCAAATACATATTTCACTCAAATGCAAATTAATTTATAACTTTTTTGAAATGTGTTTTCTCGTTTTTTTGTTGTTTCCTCAGCAGGGTATCAAATACTTTTTTCCTCACTGTATACTCCTGGAGTAAAAAAAACAAAAAGTTAAATATTTATGGCATTAAGGGTTGAACAAACTACATGCTGTGGACTGTCTTGGGGGCCTATAATGCTGCACAGTGCTCTGGACAGTGGTCTGAGGAGGCCTGTAAAGCACAATGCTGTGGACAGTGGTCTGAGGAGGCCTGCAATGCGTTGCACAGTGCTTTGGGTGGTCTGAGGAGGCCTATAATGCTGCACAGTGCTCTGGGAGGTGGACTGAGGAGGCCTGTTATGCACACAGTGCCCTGGATGGTCTGAGGAGTCCTGTAATGCACACATTGCTCTGGATGGTCAGGTGGCCTGTAAATGCTGCACAGTCTAGACCAGTGGTTATCAACCCTGTCCTCAAGTACCCCCCAACAGGCCATGTTTGCAGGTTTTCCTTTATCTTGCACAGGTGCATTAAATGGCTTGGTATTTTGGACAGCTATTCTATCTAAGAGAAATTCCCAAAACCATGGCCTGTTGGGGGTACTTGAATACTGGGTTGAGAACCACTGCTGTAGACGATGGTCTGAGGATGCCTATAATGCACACAGTGCTCTGGATGGTCATTTGAGGAGGCCTGTAATGCTGCACAGTGCTAAGGACGCTACGCTACTATGCACACTATGGTCGCTACCTTGCTTGCTGGGAGGGGAAACACTCATGGGCTTTACAGGTGGAGCGCCGAGGAAACTGGAAGCTCCCGTGGGTAAACATCCCTCCCTCACATCTTTTATTCCGTTTGTGCTCATTGGCGAAAATTGGAATTGATTTTTGTCATTTTTTTCTTCAATTGACAAAGATGTGGGGTAATTTTCATTTACCCGATGGCATGGGAATCCTCTCATCTACTCCAGATCATGGAAGGGAAACAATCACAAAGCAGACATAGCGTAATCCCATTTATTAAAAACAAATGTCACTCCCATATTATTGTGCCATATCCTGGCTAGCTAGCAGAAAGATCTGCTAGCTGTATAATTGTGTAAGCACCACTGCTCCGTGGTTCCTGGAGCCCGCGTGCGTTCCAGTCGACGGAAGTGATGACAAAATGTAACCAAATAGGCCCGCCCCTACATGTTTCGTCATCTAAACCAGTGTTTCTCAATTCCAGTCCTCAAGGCGCACCAACATTTCATGTTTTCAGGCTCTCCATTATTTTGCACAGGTGATTTGATCAGTTTCGCTGCCTTAGTAATTACCACAGTAATTGCCTTAGTAATTACCACTGCCTTAGTAATTACCATAATTGTTTCATCTGAGGGAAATCCTGAAAACATGACCTGTTGGTGCGGCTTGAGGACTGGAATTGAGAAACACTGATCTAGACGTCGTCGGGAATGAAAGGACCCATAGTGTAAAATTGACCTGTTTTGCTTATTTCTCTGCTGTAACCCCATTGATATAACTGTGTTTCATTTCCACCTATGGTTTGGCTACACTGCCTTGCAGGTTTTCCCTGGAAACCCAGGCTCTGGTAAGACCACTCCATGCTATACTCAGGGGACACATTCGCTTTTAAGACCATACGCAAGAAATCATGGGACATGTAGTTTGAAGCATCAGATTCAATCCACTTGTGCATAGTGCAATCCCTGATGGGAAGCTCAGGGAAGTACAATGAATAGTGATACAATTTGGAGATCTTCTAAAAGGGAAGTATACAGCTAGTTATGTGGTGCTTGAGGGAAAACACTGAGGGCTTAAGGAAGAATTCTAGGTCACCTAAGCACAGTGATGTCACGCTCTCCACCCCCTTCAGTTAGAGAATGCTTTGCATTCATTGAGACAATGCAAAGCCTTGTCTAAATGACTTCTGTGTCAAGCAGGCTACCTCCTGTATTTACAATGCAGCAGAGCAGCCGCTCGACACGGGACTCGAAAGCTATTTCAGATCACTGTAGTATTATGTTATAGTGGTTTCCAGCTTCCAGAGGGAATATACAGATATGGCATATGCTTAGTTACAGTGGTCCTATGTGGACTATGTAAAACCATCCATACCTGGTATTCCTTTTTAACCTCCTTAGGGGTATTCCCGAGTGTGGCTCGGGGATAATTTTCACTACCAAAAGTGGTAACCCCGTGCCACGCTGAGGGATCGCATCAGAGGATCCAGGCAAAGTTACTTACCTTGTCCCCAGGATCCTGCGATATCCTCCCGCTGTGTCTGCGGGCTGTGTCCTCCGTCTGATGTACTGTGTGCCGGGCTCCGTTCCCTGCGAGCGTCGGAACGCATGGGGACGGAGCCCGGCGGGAAATTCAAAAAGTGAAAAACACATAACACATACAGTACACTGTAATCTGTAAGATTACATTACTGTATGAAATTATTTCACATTCCTTTTGTCCCTAGTGGTTTGCCCAGTGCCCTGCATGTACTTTTATATTATATATGTCATTCTTTCTGCCTGGAAACCTGAGAACGTCCATGGCATCCAAAAAGCGTCCTTTATGTCAAAAACGTTTTTTTTGACCAGCTAGAAAACAGCGATAGTAAATAAGAATCATTTGCAGAATTGAGCAATACTGATCTGTGATGGAATTTATCATCAGACACTGAAAGTGACGACAGCGACCGTTCTGCAACTGAGCAAATTTTAGTGTTTTTGACTTGATTACATTATTGAATACATTTTATTATTATAATATTTTTGATAATTATTTATAGTTATTTACTATATTATAATTTCATTGTTTCAAACTTTATCATACCCTGGATGTCTACTAGACTCTGGTTTGGACAGATTTAAGTGAGTTATTCCTAAGAATTACAGGCCTACAATACAAAACGCCAAATTTCTATGAAAAACAATGTACCGCTTTGAGCTGCAAAAATCTGACATAATCACACCGCCAGGGAGGTTAATAATGCTTTAATATTTTTCATAGCAATGGTTTACCTTAATGATTTTGTTTGTTTAAACAATATGTTTTGTCTTGTAACGAGATGACATATGTTGGCTTTAAAATATACATTTTTTTTTTCCTTCCCATTTCTGCTATACACAGGGTCTTCGCTTTGAAGTAGTGCCATCATGGTTCAAAGAAACTCTTGATAAGTCTTTGTTTTCTGCTCCACAAGAATATGCTGTTGAAACCGCCAAGCAAAAGGCACTGGAAGTTGCAAGGAGAATGCACATGGTTAGTTTGGTGTGTTATTATTTTGGACAGGTAGACAGAAAGGCGCCTCTAAGTGTAATATGTAAAATTTATTAATACAAAAAGCGACACTGCGCTAAAAAGTATCGAATAAATCTACAAATAAATGCATAAAGTGCCAAGCAGCTGCTATAAATAAATAATACAAGGTAAAAAATCTACTACATCCGTGATAGTAAAAGCAGCGCTGAGGTTAAATTAATAAACTCATGTGAATATTTCTTGTGCAAAATAATTTGTGCAAAAAAAGTGCTGGTGCAAAATTTCAATAGTACAAAATTTATATATATAAAGTGCAAAAAAGAGTCCTTTTGAGGTTAAACAGCTACGATCCTTCAAAACAGAATCCTTCACCACTGGTCACCACATGCGTGTGCACACATTGGGGGCTCACCAGAAATCAAAGAAATATCAGCCCGTCTTTCAGCACAGGGGTCTCATCCCAAATCCGTTCCTTAAGGACCAACACCACAGGGACTCGTTGCTCTCCAATTCAGATGATCATGGGAGACAAGCAAAAAAGACCCTCATAGTGTATCTCTTAAAATCAAAATATTTATTTCCAACACCAAATGCGCTTACATTAAAATCATAGTCAAATCGCCAGTCCCATATATACAAGTTTCCTACCGCCCGGCCTTCAAACGCTCCTCTCCTCCAACTCCTGAGCGTCCCAGCCGTTGGTGCCACACGGCGACCTGAGGCGAATCAGTGCACCGACGGCTGGGACGCTCAGGAGTTGGAGGAGAGGAGCGTTTGAAGGCCGGGCGGTAGGAAACTTGTATATATGGGACTGGCGATTTGACTATGATTTTAATGTAAGCGCATTTGGTGTTGGAAATAAATATTTTGATTTTAAGAGATACACTATGAGGGTCTTTTTTGCTTGTCTCCCATGATCATCTGAATTGGAGAGCAACGAGTCCCTGTGGTGTTGGTCCTTAAGGAACGGATTTGGGATGAGACCCCTGTGCTGAAAGACGGGCTGATATTTCTTTGATTTCTGGTGAGCCCCCAATGTGTGCACACGCATGTGGTGACCAGTAGTGAAGGATTCTGTTTTGAAGCATCGTAGCTGTTTAACCTCAAAAGGACTCTTTTTTGCACATATATACATTTTGCACTATTGATATTTTGCACCAGCACTTTTTTTGCACAAATTATTTTGCACATGTAAAATTTATTGCAGTGCACACACGGTTAAAAACACTTACAGAGTGTCAAATCATATAGGCATATGCAGGAGTATGGTGTGGAGCCTAGTGCATCCATCTGTGAGGAGCAGTCATTCTTTAGAGAAATAAGCAGACACAGGATGCCTTTAAGTGCCGCAGTGAATGGTGATTCTGGCACACAGAGGGATAACACTTACAGGATAGCTGGTATTTCAGGCATGTATGGTAGCTGGATAGGTCCCTGGAGAGTTCTCCCTTCCGGGAGTGAAGAGAGCTGGCACGCAGCTGTCAGTCACTGGTCCACAGCCTTGTGTGTTCCAGCGGGATGAGGAACTCGGAGGTCTCCCCTACACCAGCACGCCATTGGACCAGTGACTGACAGCTGTGGGCCGGCTCTCTTCACTCCCCACAGAGCAGAAGGGAGAACTCTCCAGAGACCTATCCAGCTACCATACCTGCCTGAAATACCAGCTATCCTGTAAGTGTTAACCCTCTGTGCGCCAGAATCACCATGCACTGCTGCACTTAGAGGCATCCTGTTTCTGCTTATTTCTCTCCAGAATGACTGCTCTTCACAGATGGATGCACTAGACTCCTACTCCTGCATATGCCTATATGATTTGACACTCTAAGTGTTTTTAACAGTGTGCACTGTAATACATTTTACATATTACACTTAGAGGCGCCTTTCTGTCTACCTGTCTTAAACCTCCAGAGCTGCTTCTGCTGTTCAAGTGCTACCCTAAGGACCACCACCTGACCACCAACCCTGCCATCCAACACCAGAGCGCCATTACCACCATACTCCTGCTTTATTATTTTGTTCTATGGTACAATGTAATAGTTTAAAGGAAGCACTTCAGCATGGCTGTTATTTTGCGCATTCAATGCTGCATTACCAACTCTTGGAAACAGCGATAGTCCGCACTGGGCCCTCTTTCTGGAAGACCAGTAAAAATCCTATCCTCAGAATAGGAAAGTATA
This sequence comes from Glandirana rugosa, assembly GCA_018402905.1. Lineage (NCBI taxonomy): Eukaryota > Metazoa > Chordata > Amphibia > Anura > Ranidae > Glandirana > Glandirana rugosa. The sequence continues at coordinate 467,616 of BLSH010522711.1, forward strand.
CACATCTTTTCTTTCACAGGGTAGTTAGAATATCCTTAGAATGGGGATGGGTACAGGTTTAGGTATAGTTAGGTCTTGACTGGAATACTACTTTAAAGTGGAGCTCCACCCAAAAGGAGAAGTTCCGCTGTAAGTCCCCCCACCCCCACCCCTGTTTGTGAAATGGCACTTTTGGGGAGGGGGTGGGAGACGGTAACTGATTTTGACAGGTACCCGCTCCAGGTCAGAATAGGCAGGCCAACCCCCCCCCATAGTAAGTGGCACTTTTTGGGGGGGGGAGGGGGTACCTGCTTTTGACAGTTCTCCCTCTCTGCTGTCTTTTGGGACATGTGACAGCTCCCAGAAGACTGCAGGACCATTCACAATGTGCGGCGTCAGAGCCAGGTGCCCACAGTTAAGATGCCGGGGACAGAGGACAAGTGTTAAATAAAGGGCATAGGGTGAGCCCATCGCTGGATTGTGTTCAGCATTGAAATGATTTCTATTTTATGTTTCCTGTTCTTTACTATTAACTGGAATAACTTAAAGTGCTTTTTCCTAAAAGAAAGGCAAAACAGGTTTTTTTTTTTTAAGGTAGGATTTCTGTCACTAATTGCTGGCACTAAACATGCCGTAAAGAT
>BLSH010522711.1:481109-493645 GCA_018402905.1 Glandirana rugosa
CACGTTGGAGAGGCTGGTTACCCTCTCCGTCTCGGACTAGAGGGCGTCAAGGTCGTGCAACTAGCCTTCCGCCCTGAGGAGGCTAATGGTAGCCGGGACCTGTCTGTTGACGGGGTCCTGAGGAGGGGTCGGGCGATCCGACCGCAGCCAGCATTGTTAGCTGGTGAGGTCCCCTTCTTTGATGAAGGGGTCTCAGTTGCGACCCCAGGTATCGGTGGTCCGTTCTCGGGGGGACCAGACTACTAGGTTGGACTAGTAGACTAGGTCTCTGTTACCTCTGAACAGGGCGACGTCGTCTTAGTCGGCTCCTGCAGCGGGTGATTCTGCTGCAGCGGGACAAGTCTCCATTGTCTCTGGATCAGATGATCAGGTTGGATCATCAGACCAGGGGGGCTCTTGCCTGGTGGCTATGGACCCCAGCGTTGACTCTGGGGAAGTAGTTTCTTCCCCTGGAGTGGTCGATTGTTACGACCGACGCCAGCCTAGCGGGCTGGGGAGGAGTCCTGGGGCAGTTGTCTGTCCAGGGCCGATGGTAATCGGAGGAGTCCCGCCTTCCGATCAACGTGCTGGAACTGCGGGAGATCAGGCTCTGCCTCTCCCATTGGTCGGAGAGGTTGCACGGTCGACCGGTTCGGGTGCAGTCGGACAACGCCACAGCGGTGGCGTATGTAAACCATCAGGGCGGCACAAAGAACGTGGCAGGAGCCGCGGAAGCGGCCCACATCTTGAGGTGGGACAGAGCTTCATGCTTCAGCTTGATCAGGGTCATTTGGGTAGTTTCTGTTGTCATTATGATTTAAAAAGAGTAAACACAGTTGATTGATAATAAATGGCTGCAGCCAAACACTAACCATGAGGGAAAGAGAAAAGTTTTTGTGTTCTCATTCATATTCTCTGAAAAATGGCCAAGAAATCATAAATTCTGCCAGGGTATGTAAACTTATGAGCACAACTGTATATCTATATTTCACACACACTCTATCCTAGAAGTTTTTGTAAGGAGGGTACCTTAGGCATTTAGACATTCTGCACAAAATGCATGACTAGTATATTTCACACACATTTTATGTGTTTTCAGTTTATCTCCGATTTTGTTGTGTGAAAATATTTCAAAACTGCTGTTTACGTGACGAACTGATGAAAACATATAGAATAAATATAATGGCACATATCTCATCCTACATATTATGTGCTGTTCCTCGTGCATTTAACTGCGCCAGACATACAAAAGCGTGAACCAACCCTGACATATGCATTTTATAAATGTATTTGCGATACATTATAATGACATGCTGCTTTTTCTACAGACACTAGAAGATGCGGTCCTTGAAAAGCCTCTTGACAAACAAGACGCGTATAATATGTTATCAAGGTTGGCAACTCTTCTAGTAAATGGCTGAGTTCAAATGTGATTTCTGATTCAGAATATATTGTAAATTCTTGTGTGTCAGTTTGATGACATTTATGCAAATATTTAAACTTAAAATGCGTTCCTAAAAATCTTTTTGTCTGGTTTGAATAATGATAGAATGATCACTGACACTTTATTTTCCAATTCCTTGTAGGTTGAGTGGCAAAGAACACAGTGTCTTCACAGGTGTAGCAATTGTTCACTGCAAAAGCGCAGAAAGTAATTATTAATATATATATTTTTTCTCTTAAACTGTTGATGTTAAAGTGAGCTATAGCAAAAGATTCTTTTCCATCCTAAGCATTCTGTGTCCTATTTCCATAAGAGACAAAGAGGCTGCTCCAAGCGGCCACAGTGCCCGATTAGGTGACGTGAGTTGGGCACCTTTCACAGAGGCACTGTCTATTTGGTCTCAGTAGGGGATTCTAGAGGGATTCCCTGCTGAGTCAGATCAGAATGGTACATTTGTGAAGTCTGTGTCCTGATTTTTTCTTCACAGAAAAAATCTACTCATGTTGGGTGAATTTATGCGGACCTATATCCACCCACCTCTGTTCCATAAAATTAGAACTGGATGCAAGATTTTCTATTTGGTCCGACAAACCTGAACAGACCTGGAGGTCTACAGACCTAGGCGGATGCAAAACTGCTTACATCCGCCCACTCATAGGGCTCTTCTGCTGTTCGCTTTGATCCATGGTATCTATCGCGGGCCAAAATAGGAACAAGGGTTGTAAAGGTTTGTGTTTTTTTTTTTTTTTGTTTTTTTTTTTATAACATGTCATACTTGCCTCCTCTGTGCAAGATTGGCCCTGATCCTCCTCTTCTGGGGTCCCTCAGCAGCGCTCCTGGCTCCTCCCCACATCGAATGCCCCATTAGACACAGACATTCGATCTATCCAATCAGGACCCGAGACACCAGTTGGAGCGGGTGTGCTTGTCACCGTCGCTGGAAAGACCGGGTTCAGGTAAGTAGAAGGGGGGCTCTGGGGGGCTGGTGCATCACAGGAGATTTTTCACCATAATGCATAGAATGCTTTCAGGTGAAAAACCTTGAGACTTTACAACCCCTTTAAAGGGGGGGGCGGGGGGCTAGAAGTTAAGTAAGCCACTGACTGGCCAGCTCTGTCTCCCCTATACCACTGCAGCTGAAATAATATGAACAGACAGAATTTTTTTAAGTAGGGTAGGAAGTGTATGGTTTGTGTTAAAGTGATTCTAAACACACACTGGTTAACAACTTCCTGCCCAGCCTATAGCAGATTGACGGCTGGGCGGGGGTTCCGTTATCCTGACTGGACGTCATATGACGTCCAGCAGGATAACCCGCGCCCGCGGGGGTACGCGGCGGTGTGGTGTGTCACTCTGACACACCTCAACTCTGATTGGGGTAAAGAGACTCTGACGGAGGCTCTTTACGACGTGATCAGCTGTGACCAATCACAGCGTGAACTAGGAAGCGGCTGTAAGCGACTTTTCTCAGTTCACGCTGACAGAGCCATCCGTCGGCTCTCCTGTCGGGGGGGGGGAGGGGGGTCTGCGCTGATAATCGGCGCATTGATCATCAGCGCAGCCCCCATCAGAAGTGCCCACCACCACTGCCAATCACTGCTCATCAGCTGCCAATCAGCGCCCACCAAAGTGCAAGTCAGTACCCGGCTAAAATGCCAATCAGTGCCCATCAGTGCAGCTTGTCAGTGCCCTTTAATAATGCCAATCAGTGCACATCAGTAATGACTGACAGTACCTCATCGGTGCCGCCCATTAGTGCCCATCAGTGCCATCAATTAGTGCCCGTCAGTACTGCATATCAGAGCTGCCTGCCAGTGCCCATCAATTCTACATATTAGTGCCTCCTTATCACTGCCACCTTATTAGTGCCAACTCATCAGTGCCCGCCAGTGAAGGAGAAAATAAAATTTTATAATAAACGAAGAATAACTTTTTTTTTTTTTTTTTTTAATTTCGGGCTTTTTTCATTTGTTTAGCAAAAAATAAACACCCAGTGGTGATTAAATACCACCAAAAGAAAGCTCTATTTGTGGGAAGAAAATTATAAAAATGTTGTTTGAGTACAGTGTTGCATGACCGCGCAATTGTCATTCAAAGTGTGACAGCGCTGAAAGCTGAATATTGTCCGGGGCATGAAGGGGGGAAAGTGCCCGGTATTAAAGTGGTTAAAGGAGTTGTAAAGGCAGAAGGTTTTTTATCTTAATGCATTCTATACATTAAGATAAAAAACCTTCCATATGTAGAGGCCCCCCAGCACCTCTCTAATTCCTTACCTGAGCCCCTTCTCTCTCCAGCGATGTCCACGAGTGTCTTAGCAGTCCAGGACACTCCTCCTGATTGGCTGATTGACAGCAGCGGCGCCATTGCCTCCCACGGCTGTCAATCAAAGTCAGTCAGCCAATCGGGAGAGAGGGGCATGAGCCTAAATATGTCTGAATGGACACATGGAGCTCAGACTCGGCTCGGGTGCCCCCTGTAGAAAGCTGCTGGCTGAGGGGACACTCAATAGGAGGGAGGGGCCAGGAGCTGCAAAGAGGGACCCAAGAAGAGGAGGAGCTGGGCTGCTCTTTGCAAAACCAACAGCACAGAGGAGGAGGTAAGTATAACATGTTTGTTATTTAAAAAAAAAAACCTTTACAATCACTATAATTTACATTGTGCCTTCTCTTTCTGTATGTGGAAGATGGCACTGTAATTATTTTAATAAAAAATAAAGACATCCAAGTACCTTTTTTCCTAATCAATGTACTGATAGGGAAACATAAGGAGGAGGAGCTGCTAGTTCTCTGCTGCTGGTCACATGTTCAAAATAAAAAAACAGCTTTTGGGAGTACAGCGTAAAAAATAATTCAATATCAATAAACTGTTTAAAATTGTCATACAAATATATATATTTAGATCAAATCTTTATTGTTTTTTGGCAATAACATGGTGTGGGCTGATTTTTGCCAGTCACGCCCCTTCAGCCTGTGTGTTACAATGAGAGAGGTGACGCCTTCATTAATCTACATGTAATATCCCGCCCCCATTGTTTTTAGCTGGTTAGTGGGCAGGGAGGAGGAAGGAGGGAGCAGGCTGTCATTTACCACTGTGTATACACCCACCTGTGTGACTCTATAGTCACATCAGCTGCTCAGATGTAATAGGGAGGAAATGCTCAGCATAGAAACTCACTGAAAACTGAGCATGTGCAGAGTTGCCACCACAGTTGCAAAATCCCTAGCTGAATTGGGGACATGAACAGAAAGTGGGCATAGAGAACAGCAGGATCAACCAGGTTTTTTGCAGAATACGAATCTCATAGTGACTGAGTATGAACAGCATGTAATGCACCATTTATTGATAGTTTTTTTATGATGTGGGTTTAATGAAACTTTAATTTTAGCAAGTCACATCTAAAGTGGTTGGTTGTTGATTTTCAGTGAAAATTGTTTCCTTGAGAGTGGTATCCAGTGGCCAGAGGTTAAATTGATGCCTCCACTTAAGAATGCTGAGCACTCATTTCATGCCGTAAGTGCATTGCTTAATTTTTCATGCATTAAAGAAAGCGAACAAAGGCAGTGCATTTTGTGTTGCTTCAGCAATAGATAGGAGGGCATGGCTAAGCAACAGAAGCCCTATAGATATAGAATATGGCATAGAAGTGTACCTGTCCTTGTCCGCTTGAATTCTATTTGTATTATTTAGGGTACATTCACACTAGATATGGTGGGACTGCGTTCGGTGGCTATTCCAGCGTAGTCCCACCGCATGAAAAGCATAGTGCCTTGTCTCCAGTGTACTTGGTTGTGGTAGTGTGAAAAGTACTTTTCTCCTGTGCAGTTCAGTGTGAGGCATTCATTCCACTGCCTCGCGCCATGCGACTGGCAATTGAACTTAATCAAATGTCCCTTTGACATTTCAATAAAATTAAAGCGGTAGTAAACCCATGCATTTAACAGGTTAAAAACCAGTCACATTTCCGGCACGTGCCAGAAATTTAACACTCCCATTGGTTGTGCTCTAAACCAAACTGTCAAACCATCCAATGGCTGGTGTCATAGCTGATCACATGTGCAGCATCATGGCAGTTGTAGATTAAACAGAGGCAAAGATGGCAGCTTCCTTGGCTGAAAGTGATAGGAGGGTTTACTACCACTTTAATTTAAATTAAAAAAAAAAAAGAGAGAAGGTGATCATTGGCACTGTGGCAATCCCGCCGGACCACACAGTGCACCAGCTGCTGCGTTGTGACATAACAAACTTTAAAAAAAATGTTTTTTTTTCTTTTTTGAATAAAACAATAGATACAATATTAACATATATTAATATATGTTACTTTGTACCTCCTTTATTTTTCATGCCAATGATTTTGAAACACTGCGTCAAACAACCCTTTTTTTGACAGCCATTAGAGCCCCTGTATTTACCCAAAACCCCTGGATTTCATGTTAAGCGGCCAATTGTGAGGAGGAATGCGGCTCAGCAGCATCACAGGAGGACAGGACGTGCTACACGTCTTATGTACTTTGATTATGTTTTTTGGGCATATGTAGCATGTCCAGGGTCCTCAACTGTTTAATCAGTTTATTAATCTACCCACAATTGTTTGTTTTTTCAGATAACCAGCTGGACACGGATATTATTGATTTTTATGAAGAGACCAAAGTCAAATTTGCTGACTTGTCAGAAGATCTTCTGTGGGAGTACATTGACAGTGGAGAGCCAATGTAAGTTCTTGTTTATGTCTGGCGCATTTGTCATATGATTTTTTTTTTTTTTTTTTTAGGTATTTGATGTTTAGTAAACTAGCTTGTATCTTAAGCCGATACACTATTTCTTTTTAGCCGTAGAATGCAGTGGTAAAGAATTTCTCACTCCTTTTTTGCCCTGGTGAGCATAACTAAAAGTGCAGAAAATTCAAAATGTTTAGTTTTCTAGGAAAGCTCATATAATCAGAACAATTTGTTCGGAATGCGATATCACCACCAAAGATAGGCAGGGGCTTAGGGTACAACATTACCTTGGACATATTGCTTTGCCTTCCCACGGAATGGTCCTTGACATAAAATGTTTACACATTTCTTCCACTATCCATCAAGAGAACCTGTTTCCTGACATAGAAAGAACAATGGCTAGCATTACTTTTTAGGCCTACATGAGCCTAAATATGTGCCCTTTATTAAAATTAAGGTCAGTTCTTTGTAAGTATGCCCTTCACTTTTGTGCCCACTTTAGCTTTAATTTCATTCATTAAGGCATTGATGACTTCCAATCTAAAGATAAACCTAGTTTTCATATGCATTATTCTGTTGCTTAACCACTTCCTGCAATTATACTGCGGCAAGGTGGTCGGATAGCGTGAACCGCCATCATCGTACGTCTGTTCGTGCATGTGGTATAGCGGGCACACGCAACGCGGAATCTTGCCCGCGGGTCCGCCGGACTCGATGTCTGCCGGGACCCGCGTTCGCCAGGTACAGAGGCAGAATGGGGATCTGCCTATGTAAACAAAGCGGGCACCAGTTCTGCCAGTTGACATGTTAGAGATCTTCTGTTTCCAGTGATCGGGAACAGCGATCTCTCTCATGTCCCAGTAAGCCCACCCCCCCTTCCCTACAGTTAGAACACCCTTAACCCCTTGATCGTGTTAACCCCCTTCCCTGCCAGTGTAATTTATACATTTTTATAGCACTGCAATATAATAATGCCACTGGTCCCCAAATAGTGTCAATGTCACATTCCCGCTAAAATTCACAAATCGCCGCTATTACCAGTAAAAACAATAAAAAAATAAATAAAAGTCCCTAAATTTATCCCATAGTTTGTAGACGCGATAACTTTTGCGCAAACCAATTAATATACGCATATTGCGTTTTTTGGGGGTTTTTTTAACCAAAAATATGTAGAAGACTATATATCGGCCTAAACTAAGACATTTTTAAGATATTTTTTATTGGGTATGTTTTATAGCAGAATTTTTTTTTTTTAATTATCACTCTTTTTTTGTTTATAGCACAAAAAATAAAAACCACAGAGGTGATCAAATACCACCAAAAGAAAGCTCTATTTGTGCAAAAAAAAAGGATGTCAATTTTGTTTGGGTACAGCATCGCAAAAAATGGCCTGGTCATTAAGGGGGGTGTTCTTCCGGTCCTTAAGTGGTTAATAAGACGTGATCAATATATACAAAATCTATAAATAGCACTTGAAAATCCAGAGAATTGTCATTGTGTCTGGACAAATATGTTTTCAGTACTTGCATTGCTGGGTATGTGATGTAGAGCTTCCTCACAGCCAGCAGGTGGAACTGTGTCCTTATATTTTATTTTTACATTCTTTGGTTAATATGTAGACATTGTGAATAATTAGGACTTGGCAAACTAAGATTTGTACCTGAGTGTAGTGGATAGCAATTGTCCCACCTTCTTCTCATGTTTTTTATGGGTTTCACACAGGGTGATTATAGTTTTCTTCCCACAATCCTCAAACTTACAGCAAAGGTTTTATTCTCACAGTCCTTTACCACTTGAAGACCAAGGCTTTTTCTGGCACTTTTTGTTTACAAGTTTAAATCAGTATTTTTTGCTAGAAAATGACCTATAACCCCCAAACATTATGCATTTTTTTTAGCAGAGACCCTAGGGAATAAAACGCAGATTGTTGCAATTTTTTATGTCATGTAGTATTTACACCGCGGTTTTTCAAACGCAATTTTTTTGGGGGAAAAAAATACGTATTAATGAGTTTAAAAAAAAAACATATATACCCCAATTTTTTTGTATAATATGAAAGTTGTTACGCCGGGTAAATAGATACCCAACATGTCACACTTTATAATTGCCCATGCTTGTGGAATGGCGACAAACTATGGTACTTAAAAACTCTTCATAGGCAACACCTTAAACCCCTTCACAGGTTACTTGTTTAGCGTTACAGAGGAGGTCTAGCGCTAATTTTTATTGCGAATTATTGCTCTCGCTCTAAAGTTTGCGGCAATACCTCACATATGTGGTGCGAACACCATTTACATATATGTTAATGACTTATGTATGCGTTGGCTTCTGCGTGCGAGTACGGAGGGATTTATTTTATTTTTACTCTGTTCCTTTAATTTTATTTTTCTTTTATTCCTATTACAACGAATGTAAACATCCCTTGTAATAGAAATAAGGATGACAGGTCCTCTTTATGGAAAGATCTCTCTTTTTACTTTTCAAAGGAAAAATTTTGTTTACTTCCTCCCTGGACAGGAAGTGATGTCATGACATCACTCTGGTCCTCCAAGGCCATATAGACGGTCAACGACGATCTAGTCTTTTATCACCTTTGTGACCAGCCGGCCGCACCGGCGGAAGGCTTTCAAGAGAATGGCAGCCGCTGACTGAAAAAAAACCCACTAGGGTTATGGCTGATATCTTTAGCCATAATCCCTGGTTAACCACTTGCAACCCGCAACCTATATATACATACTTCGGTGGGCAAGTGGTTAAGCTTGATTTTCACCTAATATTTCTCACCTTTCTAGTTTTGTTTGGAGCAGGTTTGTACCATGTAAGCAGCTTGTATTGTTCAGAATAGCTTGCAGTGTGCAGTTAAGGGACAGACTGAGGGAAAGTTACATAACATACAATGTACGGTATCTCACAAAAATGAGTACACCCCTCACATTTTTGTAAATATTTTATTATATCTTTTCATGTGACAACACTGAAGAAATGACACTTTGCTACAATGTAAAGTAGTGAGTGTACAGCTTGTATAACAGTGTAAATTTGCTGTCCCCTCAAAATAACTCAACACACAGCCATTGATGTCTAAACCGCTGGCAACAAAAGTGAGTACACCCCTGAGTGAAAATGTCCAAATGGGGCCCAATTAGCCATGTTCCCTCCCTGGCGTCATGTGACTCATTGGTGTTACAAGGTCCCAGGTGTGAATGGGGAGCAGATGTGTTAAATTTGGTTTTATCGCTCTCACTCTCTCATACCGGTCACTGGAAGTTCAACTAGTACCTCCCAAGCCTTGAGATCAGTATACACAGAGTTAATTATAGTAAACATAACTCCCTAGTCCCTTCCTTAACATTAGATAGAAGGAAAAAGTTGACTAACATTTTTCAGCAAGTAAAAAAGGTTAGCATTAATTGGTTTATCCTGTAACCCCTTGGCGCCGACGTCGCACAAATATGCGGCCCCACTGGACTGGTCTTTTTTCCATGGGGCTGCATATTTGCGTTCCTCCCTTCCGCACGCTCCCAGCACAGAGACTGTGGTCTCAACTTGAGCCCTGGGCCCCATACTAACGATATGGGACTTGGAACTTGAGATTCCGGGTCACCCGATTGCTGTGGTAGCCTCTGATTGGCCACTGTGAAACCCATCCCTGTGTTTACGGTCTCTGTGAATGGACGCAAAAGATACATTTGTATTTCTCTCTGTCCTTACAGAGAAAGTAAGGAAAAAAGAATGTGTGTCGAAAAAAAATGAATAAATAATAATTAAAGAAAAAAAATACATAGGTCAATGTTTCATCTAGGTCAGTGCCAGGGTTAGTGTTTGGGTCAAGTTTAGGGTCAGTATTTTTTTTTTTAAATCAGTGTCAGTGTGTTTTAGTTAGGGTTAAAAAAAGGAAAAATGCACACTAGTGTTTCTGGGCTGCACGATGAAACGGATCCAGGTGAGTATGATAATTCACCAGAAAGGAAGGGCAACTGTGAACGTGTAGACAAAGTAAAAAAAAAATCAACATCTGTCCAACAGGTTTATTGTCACCAGGACTATAACAATGAACCAATGGGTACAAACAACAAATGACATACGCATCTGATATCACTGCGATCATTAGGAGCAGGAGAATTTATTTTGGGTTGTTCTTTGGTGGTAGATTAAAGCATTTTTTTTCTACTATTTTGGGCCAGTTTTCCTTTAATAATAAAAAATCAGGAGATATCCATTACCATTAACCCCCAAATGAAAGCCCAATTTTTCTTGAAAAAACAAGGTATAATCCACCTGGATGCACAAAGTAGTTGTGGTGATATGTACAATTTTACTAACAAAAAGTTGCAAAATTAGGCTTAGGCATTACGATTTGTTTTACCGTTAGGCACAAAGGGGTGAAGTTATGCTATGTGCATGGGAATATGTACAGATATAAACCAGGTGATCACTGAAACCCTACCTCTCCAAGCTACAATAGCCTTCCTCCACTACGGACATGAAAGGTGCTGACCACTGGAGCCTGTCCTCATTGAACGCCGGGCAGTTTCTTTTGTCGCCTGACATTTGGCCTGGGTGTGCTAGGCTTTAGCCGTAGGGATCACTTAGCATTAATGTCACTGGTGTGTGGCTTCTCATTTCCGATACTATACTCTAAGTGTAAAGTAGGTGTTATCCCAATTTGTCCAATCCAAATTAGGCTGCAAAAGTAGAAATTTACTTTAACCCCTTCACAACCACGCTATAGCTGAATGACGGCTACAGCGTGGCCACGCTTTCCCGGGTGTATGTCTATGGATGTCCTTTACTTTCAGTTCTTATAATTGGGTGATGCCTGCAGCTACAGGCATCATCCCAGTATCCTTTTTTTTTTTTCTGCCAGCGATTCCCTGTAATGTTAGACATGCTAGCAGCTAACTAGTCGCTGGATTTCTTTTACAGACGGCAGAAAGGGACATTCCCTTCTGCCGCCCATCGGTGCCTCTTCCGTGTGATTGGGAAGCCCAGAATCCCATCCTGCAGTGCCGCTGGGTTATCATAGAGCTGGCCATAAACTAGACAGTCCCCAGCCATCTCTGGTCCTGGCAGGGGAAAGCAATGCCATGACGTCACTTCTGGTTCTGGCAGATGTAAACACTGCCACTTTTTGTTCTAGAAAGCATGAGATCAATATTTTTTTTTTTTTTGACCGATGACATGCTTTACAAGGTAGAGGGGAGATCTGGGGTCATATAGACCCCAGATGTCTCTATAAAGAAGACATGTAATGCCTAATTTCTATCACAAGGGATATTTACATTTCTTGTGATAGGAATGATAGTGATAAAAAAAATAAATAAGGGACAGTGTAACAATAAAATTAATTATATATATATATATATATGTGACTCGCGCACATATATGTAAACGGTGTTCACTCCACACACGTGAGGTATCGCCATAAATGTTATAGCGAGAATAATAATTCTAGTGCTAGACCTCCTATTATTTAATCCGATCAGGTTACAGTGTAAATACTACATCTTACGACAATCCGATATTTAGTCCAACTATTTTTATATCAACAATCAGTTACTAACGCCATACCATACCAATTAAAAATAAGCTAAAATGTAGTCATATATAGACTGCATCACCATGGTATGAGCCCCGGTTCACACCAGTGCGCTATGTGATTCGCACCGCACTTCAGTGTAAATCACATGCGATGTCCATGTGATGCGATTTTAGCCATACAAATAGTATGGCTGAAATTGCATCACATCCGGACTAAACACGCACAGGACCCTTTCTTGTGTCGGCACCAGAATCGGATTGCATGAGTGTTCACACCTATGCGGTCCGATTCATGTCCGAACTGCCAGTTCGCACTGCGATATGCGAGCTGAAAAGGGGGAGCCGTTAACAAAGTATTGGCACCTCCCTCAGTTCGCAGTGGATTCGCAGGGTTCCCACATCGCACTAATGTGAACCGCCACTTAACCACTTCAGCCCCGGAAGGATTTGCTGCTTTAGGACCGGAGCCCTTTTTGCAATTTGGCACTTCGCCGCTTCAAATGGTAATTACGCGGTCATGCAATGCAGTAGCCAAACGAAATTGGCGTCCTTTTTTTCCCACAAATAGAGCTTTCTTTTGGTGGTATTTGTTCACCACTGCGCTTTTTAATTTTTGCGATATAAACAAAAATATAACGGAAATTTTGAAAAAAAATGATATTTTCAACTTTATGTTATTACAAAAATACAATAAACTAAATTTTAGTCATAAATTTTTGCCAAAATGCATTCAGCCATATGTCTCGGGTAAAAAAAAAGCAAAATTGCGTATATTTATTGCTTTGCGCAAAAGTTATAGCGTCTACAAAGTAGGGTACATTTTCTGGAATTTCCGCAGCTTTTATTTTATGACTGCC
>BLSH010522711.1:519997-530223 GCA_018402905.1 Glandirana rugosa
CGGATTCACGGTACTTATATATATATATATATTTTTTTTTTTTTTTGGTTTAGCTCAGCTCTTATTTCTAAAATACTACAATATAAAACGCCAAATTTCTATTCGAAACAACGTACCGCAAAAATCTGACATAATCCATACCGCCAGGGAGGTTAACAGATATATTTTATATTCATGGCACTTAGGCCCCTTTCACACTGGGGCGTTATTACAGCGGTATAGAGCTAAAATTACCGCTGCAATAATGCTTTAAAAATTATTTTCATGCATCTCAATGGATGCTTTCTGACTGAGGCGTTGCGCTAGCGCGGCGCTGAAGAAAATCATGCAAGCATGATTTTTCAGAAATGTGGGGAGCGGTGTATACACCGCCCCTGCCATTAGATTGAATGGGCAGCGCTCCCGTAGTGGTTGTACACCGCTCCGAGAGCGCCGAGCGCCAGCACTTTTAACCCCTTGTGGGGGGGTTAAAAGTGCCCTGCTGCCGCCCGAAAAGTGGCGCCATAGCGCTGCTATTACAGCGGTAGATCGCCGCTAAATTAGAGGCGGTTTAGCGCTGAAGCTCGGGCGGTCCCAATGTGAAAGGGGCCTTAGACATACAAATCATTGAGCATACTCTGTGTGAGTTTTTTTGTTCACCAACATGTGTCATAAGGAATTATTGTAGTAACAATTTGTTTGGCATAATTCACAAATATGTGTATTTTTTTTTTTCTAAATGGAATTGCCCCAATGTATAACTAGCTTTTAGAATAAGGTGCACATAGAGGAGCTTTACACAGAAGAAAGCAAACAAAATGTTCTAAGAAAAAGTATTTGTTCCATGTATAATCTGTATAGCCCAGACTAGTCCTTGTGTCCATGTGCACAATGTAGATAAATGTCCAGCACTGCGATTTCCTCTGTTTGTCTTTCTGTTTACAGACATTGTTTGCAGCATCTAAACTGAAGGTCTTTGATAAGTTGAAAGATAAAGGTGCTCTGAAGGCCATGGATATTGCGGATAAGATTAATGCTTCTGTACATGGAGCTGAAAGGCTTCTTGATGCCTGTGTCGCCCTTGGCCTGCTAGAGAAAACTCATCAAGGTGAATCTTAGTGGTAATTTATTTCTGTGTAATGTTTTAGTCTTGAAAACTTTAAAATGAGAGCAAAAAAATCTATCAGGATGTGGTAGCTTTTCTTTGAACAGATGATTTCCACAAGTGAAATAGCAATTGCTAAGTTTCATGGAATAAAGGAATATTAGGCAGCACCCTACCACTTTGAAGATCAGGGATACAAGGAAAATCAAGTACTTACTGATTAAAGCGGTTGTATCCCCTTAAAAAAAAAAAAAAAAAACACCTGCAAGACAAAGGCATAATGAGCTAGTATGCACCGCATACTAGCACATTATGAAATACTTACGGAAGCTCCGACAGGGCCAGGGCAGGGGGAGCTGCCATCTTCCCTCCGTGGATCCTTCAGGGTTCGCAGCTCCGGCCACTCACAACGCACGGGAACCCGTCTTTACGTCTATGCGCCGGGCCGCCACTGCACATGCGCCGCTGACGGCAACGGCTGCTTGCAGTGGGAATATCTCCTAAACTGTACAGGTTTAGGAGATGTTCGTTTTACCTACATGTAAGCCTTAGTATAGGCATACCTGTAGGTAAAAATGACATTTTAGATGATACAACCGCTTTAAAGCGACCATGTAGCTAGTATAAAAAAAAATCTCTTAGGCCTCATACACACGGACGTTTTTTACCGCCGCGTTTTTTGCAGCTCTCCATATTATTCAATGGCCCCATAAAAACGCTGACGTTTTTGAGCTGTAGATAGCGTTGGTGTTAGTAAGTGGAAAGCAGAACCCACGGCCTGCTGTTCTGAAGCTGCAGCGTTAGAGCGTTTTCTACGCTGAGCCGGCAAAACTCTCACTAACGTGCATTAACGCCGTAGCGACGTTAACCGGTGTTTATAGAGCCAGCGTTTTCAGGTTAAAAAATAGAGGATTTTTTTTTTAACAAAATGCGACATAGCACTGATGCTCATTAACGCCGACGAAATCGCGTTTACAGCTTATTTATTTAATACGCCCGTGTGTATGGGCCTAATAGCTACCCTCTGTAAAAGAACAAGTTGTATACTTATGCTGACTATAATGCAGCTGGACTAGCCGGGATCGGACATATTTTTTGATCTGTGTGTATGCTCCCACGGCAGATAGAAGTTGGTTTTATAATTGACTTCTGTCAAAGGATTATATTTCATTGAATGGTGGCTGCAGCTGTTGGTCAGTGTATTAAATGTCCCAATGTGGGGCGGTTGTTGGGGGAAATTCTCCATCCACCTCTTTTGTGCCAACAGGCTCTTTAAAAAAAAAAACTGCCAGCCTAGGGCTCCTTTCACATTTGGTGTTTTGGGATCTTATGCTGAATTGCTGCGATGCTGCCCGCAATCTGAAATCCCACTGCAATCGCAAAACGCACATAAGGTGTTTAATTTACTTATTGGTTTGTGCAGAGGAATCCTTCACAAGTTCTTTGCATGTTCAGGTGCTATTCATTTTCAGTGGCATCTAAAACATGGTGTGGCTTGCCGCGATAAATCGCACCAAACTGCATTCGCAAAGCTTGTCGCCCAGAAAAGAGCATGAGCTTCTTTTGGGCGACAAGCTTCACACCGCATTTTAGGTGCCGTTGAAAATGACTAGCACCTGAAGAAGCAATTTGATATTGCGGGCAGATTCACAGTGAATCTACCCAAAACGCCAAATGTGAATGGAGCCTTACATGTCCAGCAAGTTGCAGATTAATTATTTGCTATCAACTTTAGGGAATACTGGAGTTCAGCTTTAAAGTAGTTGCAAACCCCAGAGAAGAAAAATTAACAAAGCAATATCCCTCTATAGAGTGTGCTTGTCTCAATTACAAGTACTTTTGTCTACTACTTTGTTCCTCTTCTATCAGCATGAATCACTTCTGACAAGTTTTCCTGACACCAAGAGAAAAATGGTGACGGGAGGGACATCCAGCTGATTGACAGCCTCAGCTCTGTTCCTCTGTGCTGTGTGGAGGGGGGGGTGTCTTTCTTCCAATCAACTCTCAGAGCTCTCCTCGTTGAACTCTGCAGAGTGTAACTTCCACCTATGCCCCCTGTTTTCTGATCTCTCTTTATAATACTGGACATTGAACAGTTGTAGAGAAGAAAGATCTACAGTTAAACAGATACAACTTATGTAGGATGATTAGTTTCATCTTTGTGTATCATGAGGCCAATCACTTTACGGAGTATATGTGAGGGTTCACAACCCCTTTTACCACTTCCTGCCTGCGCTATATTCGAAAGATGGCTACAGGGCGGGCTCACTTTTTCGGGAGGATGTCCTCCCATGATCGTGCTGCCCCCAAAAATATATAGCAGAATACATATTGGCCTAAATTTAGGAAGACATTTGATTTTTTTTTTTTTTATATTTTGTTTATTGGATAAGTTTTCTAACCGAAAGTAAGTGTGTGTATATATATATATATATATATATTATATATGTGTATGTGTGTGTGTGCGTGTATATGTATAGTATAATATGTATATATATATATATATATATCATTTTTTTTTTCCAAAATATTTGGTCTTTTTTCATTTAAAGTGCAAAAAATAAAGCCAGTGGTGATCAAATACCACCAAAATAAAGCTCTATTTGTGTGATAAAATGATCACACAATGTCAGGTGGTTAAACACTATATCTAGACATAGACTCCTCATGTTAGAAAGCCTGGGTGTCATCTCTTATAAATGAACGTCTAGCAATCGGGCTCCATTCACATTTGTATGACTCCAAAGTTGCGTCGACTTTGGAGTGCAACTTTGGTGCAGTGTTGGATGGGTGAGACTTGGATATGACTTTGGCTTTGACGAGTGATAATGGACAACTGTTGCATTGAATAACATTAAGGTACGACTTCCATGCAACTTTTGAGGGTTAACATTGAAGTCTTTGGCCCTCAAGTTGCATGAAAGTCGGACCAAAGTAGTGCATGAATTGCTTTGAAGTCGCTGCAACCATAAGTCACATATATATGAATGGTTATCATTGGAAAACATGGGGTACAACTTGTCATGCAACTTTGATGTTCAAAGCTGCATGACAAGTTGCACAAGTGTGAATGGAGCCTTCGTAACAATTGTATGTTGGATATCCGATTTATCTTTGGTACTATGTTTATTGTATATACACTTTCAGTACCTGAAAAAGCATCATTAGTAGTAATAAAGCTCCATTCACAGTAATGCATTTTTTGATGCATTTTGCAGAAATGCAAGGAATTATGTTAACATGGGTTCCTATGGAACACGTTCACATCAATGCATTTATGTGCCTCTGCGTTTTTGGAAAGGTTGGGGGACTTTTTTCCCATAAAATGCAGCTTTTTTCATTTAATAGACTTAAGTGGGCATGCAAGAAAAACGAAAGTGCTGCATTTTTGATCCGTTTTTTTTTTTTGCAATTTTGCCACGATTTGCGTTTTTAAATCTGCCTAGCAACAAAAAATGCAAACCGCAGTAAAAACGCATCGAAAACACAGTAAAAAATGCAGAAAGCACAGAAAAAAGCACTGAAAAAAAAGCTGAAAAGAAAAATGCATTGATGTAAGTCGAGCCTTAGACCCCTTTCACACTGGGTTGTCTGCTTTCATGGACTCACTGTGCAGAGACTGTCAGAACCCCGCTGTCCTCTATGGGAGATCAAATGAAAATGGGTGTCCATCCGTCTAGATTTATCGGATCGGATAGCGGCAGATGTCGGCGGACATGAAATCTCTGACATCTGCCGCTCCATAGAGGTGAATGGAGCGTTCGATCAGGTCCGTCTGAAAAACTGACAGGCGGACCTCATTGATCCGCATATGTGAAAGGGGCCTTAATGTTTGTACATGGCTTTTGCTTATACCCAAACAGTCTAAAGAATGTGTACTATACCTACAGTATCTCACAAAAGTGAGTACACCCCTCCCATTTTTGTAAATATTTTATTCTATCTTTTCATGTGACAACACTGAAGAAATGGCACTTTGCTACAATGTAAAGTAGTGAGTGTACAGCTTGTATAACAGTGTAAATTTGCTGTCCCCTCAAAATAACTCAACACACAGCCATTAATGTCTAAACCACTGGCAACAAAAGTGAGTACACCCCTAAGTGAAAATGTCCAAATTGGGCCCAAAGTGTCAATATTTTGTGTGGCCACCATTATTTTCCAGCACTGCCTTAACCCTCTTGGGCATGGAGTTCACCAGAGCTTCACAGGTTGCCATTGGAGTCTTCTTCCACTCCTCCATTGCGACATCACGGATCTGGTGGATGTTAGAGACCTGGCACTCCTCCACCTTCCATTTGAGGATGTCCCACAGATGCTCAATAGGGTTTAGGTCTAGAGACATGCTTGGCCAGTCCATCACCTTTACCCCCAGCTTCTTTAGTAAGGCAGTGGTCGCCTTGGAGGTGTTTTTGGGGTCGTTGTGTTGGAATACTGCCCTGTGGCCCAGTCTCCTGAATGGAGGGCATCATGCTCTGCTTCAGTATGTCACAGTACATGTTGGCATCCATGGTTCCATTAATGAACTGTAGCTCCTTAGTCCCGGCAGCACTCATGCAGCCCCAGACCATGACGCTCCCACCACCATGCTTGACTGTAGGCAAGACAAACTTGTCTTTCTACTCCTCACCTGGTTGCCACCGCACACGCTTGACAGCATCTGAACCAAATAAGTTTATCTTGGTCTCATCAGACATGGTTCCGGTAATCCATGTCCTTAGTCTGCTTGTCTTCAGCAAACTGTTTGCAGGCTTTCTTGTGCATCATCTTTAGAGGAGGCTTCCTCCTGGGATGACAGCCATGCAGACTAATTTGATGCAGTGTGTGGCGTATGGTCTGAGCACTGACAGGCTGACCCCCCACCCCTTCAATCTCTGCAGCCATGCTGGCAGCGCTCATATGTTTATTTCCCAAAGATAACCTCTGGATATGACGCGGAGCATATGCACTCAACCTCTTTGGCTGACCATAGTGAGGCCTGTTCTGAGTCAAACCTGTCCTGTTAAACTGATGTATGGTCTTGGCCACCATGCTACAGCTCAGTTTCAGGGTCTTGGCAATCTTCTTATAGCCTAGGCCAGTGATGGCTAACCTTGGCACTCCAGATGTTTTGGAACTACATTTCCCATGATGCTCATGCACTTTGCAGTGTAGTTGAGCATCATGGGAAATGTAGTTCCAAAACATCTGGGGTGCCAAGGTTCGCCATCACTGGCCTAGGCCATCTTTATGTAGAGCAACATTTTTTTTTTCAGATCCTCGGAGAGTTCTTTGCCATGATGTGCCATAGTGAACTTCCAGTGACCAGTATGAGAGAATGAGAGCGATAACACCAAATTTAACACACCTGCTCCCCATTCACACCTGAGACCTTGTAACACTAATGAGTCACGTGACACCGGGGAGGGAAAATGGCTAATTGGGCTCAATTTGGACATTTTCACTAAGGGGTTACTCGCTTTTGTTGCCAGTGGTTTAGACATTAATGGCGGTGTGTTGAGTTATTTTGAGGGGACAGCAAATTTACACTGTTATACAAGCTGTACACTTACTAATTTATATTTTAGCAAATTGCCATTTCTTTAGTGTTGTCACATGAAAAGATATAGTAAAGTATTTACAAAAATGGGAGGGGTGTACTCACTTTTGTGAGATACTGTATATCGGGTTTCCTAGGTGTTTAGGAGTTTGTCATTGCAGCAGATATTCTGTAGTCAGTATTAATGGCAGGTATCATAATCGGTCTGTCTCATATGAAGTGACTTTTCATATCAGATATCTTTGTAAATCCCACTCTTTATATTTGTATATTACATGACATGTCATTTTCTAAAACCAGGAATTTGATGGTGCTGTACAGGTAACCTGATTCTTCTTTTTTTTCTCTTAATTTGTTAGCCTATAGTAATACAGAGTTGGCCAATACCTTCCTGGTATCTGATGCTGAGTTTTCAGTTCATGATTATATCATTTATTCTAATGACTATTTGTGGCCCCATTATAACCACCTGGAGTCTGCTGTAGTAAAAGGAATAAACTATCACCATAAAGGCCATGGACAAACAGCTGAACATGTGCATGTAAGTATATACTTGTATTTGTCTATGTTATAATCTTTCTCATTGTGTCGGCTTTTTCATAATCCTCTTTTTTTATTCTATATTTTTTTTCTCTGTTAGTGACACAAAGAAAAGCTTTGGTAGATCACAGACCTAAGTTTACTGGGGTTCCGTTATGTAGTCCTTGTTAATGATTCAGGTTTTACACACACAACAAAGAACAAACAATTATTTGACAACTGCTGCCCTAACATTTTGAAATGGGTCTTCCATTCTGTATGTTTTTCTTTCTTCTAGGCATGGTGATAAATGAGAGGATTGGTGTATTGCGCTATGTCTTGTACCACTAGAGGGCAGCAGAGGATGATCTTGAGAATCATATTAGGCTCATGCACTGCAGCTCCCAAAAAAAAGCTGCTTTTACAGGCATTTGAGCTTTTATTTCATCTTGAAGAAGCTTGTGCTTTTGTTGTGCTCTTGTGCATGTTTTTATTGAGCTTCTTCAAGCTCCTTTTTGAGCTTTTTTGAGCATAAGCGTTTTTTTTTTCCATAAACCCTCCTAGATAGTATTTTCTGAACCACTCTATAAACAAAACAAAGTGCCAGCCTGTTCTGTGACTTCAGATGTGAGGAAAAAAGTGTGACTGAGGGCAGTGTGATCAGGTGAACCACAACTTTCAGCAACCCCCAAGGGGGCAATAGCTACACTTAGTCAAGTAAGCACTGAAAGCTGAAAATTGGCCTGGGCAGGAAGGGGGTGAAAGTGCCCTGGCCCCTGTAGGCAAGTGGTTAACCACTTCAATACCTGGCACTTACCCCCCTTCCTGCCCAGACCAATTTTTAGCTTTCAGTGCTGTCTCATTTTGAATGACAATTGCACGGTCGTGCAACGTTGTACCCAAACAAAATTTTTTATCATTTTGTTCCCACAAATAGAGCTTTCTTTTGGTGGTATTTGATCACCTCTGGGGTTTTTATTTTTTCTGTCACAAAACTTTGTAAATGAGTATGTTTTCTCCATCACTGATGGGTACTGATGAGACTACACTGACGGGCACTGATAATGAGGCACTTATAGGCGCCACTGATAAGCAGCACTGACGGGCACTGATATGCAACACTGACGGGCACTGATAAGCGTCACTGATAGCACTCATAGGCGGCACTCATGGGCACTGGACACTAATAGGTGGCACTGGTGGGCATTGATAGGTGGCACTGGTGGGCAGCACTGATTCACTGGTGGTCTAGGGTGACATCTGTAATTGGCACTGAGTGCCATCCATGCTGGGCATTGTGCCCCTTACCTGGTGGTCTAGGGTGGGCTCCATGATGGTGTCCCTGGTGGTCCTGATTGGCTCCCTGGTGGTCCTGGTTAGCTCCCTGGTGGTCCCTGGGTGGGCACTCCCTGATGGTCCCTGGATGGGCTCCCTGGTGGTCTAGGGTGGCGATCCTACGGGGGGCTGCGATGATAAACAATCAGCGCAGACTCCCCCTCTCAAGAGAGCCACTAATCGGCTTTCCACTACTTGCGTCTTCAGGCGTGAGTAAAGGAAAAGCTGATACAGGGCTCTTCCTGTTTACATCGTGATCAGCTGTGATTGGTCACGGCTGATCACGTGGTAAAGAGCTTCCGATGGAAGCACTTTACCGAGGTCGGTAATGCGGTGGGTCAGACTGACCCACTACACCACTGATCGTCGCGATGCGGGCGCGCAATCGCAGGTTATCCTGAAGACGTCATATGATAACAGGATAGAAGGATGTCAGGATAACGGAACAACAGCTTGGACGTCATTTGTCTATACGCCGGGCAGGAAGGGGTTAAACTGTAGTCTATTTTATAACTTTGTTTGCAAACCATAAAACTGTACTCTACTAAAACCGTTTTCTTTTTAGTTTGAACAGTGTACATGTATTGCATACACAGATTTGCAATGTTGTCCATGTCCACATCAATGAGATTTCCCTGTATTTTTTATAGACTCAGAGACATGACACTGGAAGAGGTGTGCACCTTGGAAGACACTTCGAGGTTGATGACTGGAGAGTGCAAATCTGGTGCAGCTGTGCATCGTAGCCAATCAGCTTCTAACTTCAGCTTGTTCAATTAAGCTTTGACAAAAAAAAAAAAAAAAAAACCTGGAAGCTGATTGGTTTCTGTGCAGAGCTGCGCCAGATTGTGCACTCTAGAGGTTTGGTAAATCAACCCCTTGCTCTCCTGGATTGGGCAGTGGCTACCAGGACAAAAAAGTAAAGATAGTTCTCTCCAGATAGCATTTAAAACCTAGCAGATCTTCTAACCTTTCCCTACTCCATCTAAGAGGTTTTGAGAATTCCATGTCAACTCCAATCTGTTAAATGTCGATGAGTTGTAATGAAGCCGATGCAAAGGTTAACATATATAGTGGTCAAAAGTTATAAAAATTCCAGCTGTCTGCTAGCATGCTTATATATTGCCATTTTTTACATTTTTGTTTATTACCAGGGACCCGAATTCAATGAACGTTTTATGAGGGCCATGCACTGCATGCTTAAAATAACAGCAAGAGATATAGCAACAGCTTTTGACCTTTCCAAGTACAGTACTGCATGTGATTTAGGAGGTATGTTTTATGTTCTGTCTCTGTACCGTTTTGGTTTTTCATGCAGCAGACTGTATATATATTATACATGATTGCAGTCATGCTTTTATTAAACCTGTTGGTGCTAAAAAGTGTGAAGGTTATCTGTAAAGAAGGCAAAATATTGGGTCACTTTTTCTTATCTGCTTGAGAATTGGCTGTTTTATTTCTTTCTTTATTTTATAGATATAAAACATATTATATATATGTCAGACGACGTACTTTTTGGTTTTGCCATGTCTCTGTCTTGTATTTTGTATGGAGGATTTAGTGTACGTCATGACATGAACCTTTCCAGTTTTCGACAACGATATAGAGAACGACAATAAAATTCGTACGTCACGTACCGGGAGTATTTTGCAAGTAACTTAAGCCCAGGGACCATTATTTGTTTTTACATTTTTTACCGTTATATATTCGTACGATCGTCTGTCGACCTTAAAAATATTGAAAACTGGT
>BLSH010522711.1:531092-545959 GCA_018402905.1 Glandirana rugosa
ACCCCAACGTACGCTTCAGTATGTCACAGTACATGTTGGCTTTCATGGTTTCCTCAATGAACTGTAGCTCCCCAGTGCCGGCAGCACTCATGCAACCCCAGACCATGACACTCCCACCGCCCTGCTTGACTGTAGACAAGACACACTTGTCTTTGTACTCCTCACCAGGTACCATCTGAACCAAATACGTTTATCTTGGTCTCATCAGACCACAGGACATGGTTCCAGTAATCCATGTCCTATGGTCTGCTAGTCTTCAGCAAACTGTTTGCGGGCTTTCTTGTGCAACATCTTTAGAAGAGGCTTCCTTTTGGGATGACAGCCATGCAGACCAATTTGATGCAATGTGCGGCGTATGGTCTGAGCACTGACAGGCTGACCCTCCACCCCTTCAACCTCTGCAGCACTCATACGTCTATTTCCCAAAGACAACCTCTGGATATGACGCTGAGCATGTGTATGAGCAACTTCTTTGATCGACCATGGCGAGGCCTGTTCTGAGTGGAACCTGTCCTGTTAAACCACTGTATGGGCTTGGCCACCGTGCTGCAGCTCAGTTTCAGGATCTTGGCAATCTTCTTATAGCCTAGGACATATTTATGTAGAGCAGCAGTTCTTTTTTTCAGATCCTCAGGGAGTTCTTTGCCATGAGGTACCATGTTGAACTTCCAGTGACCAGTATGAGAGAGTGAGAGTGATAACACTAAATTTAACACACCTGCTCCCCTTCACACCTGAGACCTTGTAGCACTAACGACTCGCATGACAACGGGGAGAGAAAATGGCTAATTGGGCCCAGTTTGGACATTTTCACTTAGGGGTGTACTCACTTTTGTTTCCAGCGGTTTAGACATTAATGGCTGTGTGTTGAGTTATTTTGAGGGTACAGCAAATTTACACTGTTATACAAGCTGTACACTCACTACTTTACATTGTAGCAAAGTGTAATTTCTTCAGTGTTGTCACATGAAAAGATAAAATAAAATATTTACAAAAATATGAGGGATGTACTCTTGTGAGATACTGAATATATATATATATATATATATATATATATATATATATGTGTGTGTGTGTATATAGTATAAAATTTATATTTTACCTTTCTAGGTGTTTTGGTGCAGGACTAAGTTTGACTGCAAGCTACTCTACACAATTTTAAATCTGTCCTCATGGACAAAAGCAGCCCGTAGATTATATGATTTTATTTCCTTCCACCACATGTGGAAGGAAAGAAAATTGCTCAATTCCCCCATCAAGGGGTGCGGGGAGCCTTCCCAGCCAACAGAACACAATGATTACTGCTAGCAACTATAGCTACCGGCAGTAATCACATGTAAAAAATCCAACAGGTTGGTTGTACCCAAGTCAATCAATGGATCATCTTAGGTACAATCAGCCTGCCCATAGATGGACTGAATGTTGATCAGTCTAGAGTGACACAATAAAAAAGCCCAGAATCAAGATCTTTATCCACTTGTTAGAACAGATAGTATTCAAATCTAGTTTGCAAACAATAATCGGATCTGCCCACTTCAGTTTTCGAGTTTTCAGAAAAGAGCAATTAAAATGTAAGTAGCAATTTTTATTTTTTAAAGCATATCGATGGTCAAAATGTAAAATCATATATTAATTTCCACATTGCATTTCAATTATGGCTAGCCTATTATTAATCTGAATGATCTTGAAGTTTGTAAAGATCCCCAAACATTTACTTCCTTGGACTCTGTGACATGTAGTCACTATGCTCTGTGAATAGGCAGTGCTGTGCCACACATTTCACAGAATCTGTCCTGAACTACAGAGGTGCTGAGGAGTTTCAGGAGGCACAGTCAGTACAGGCATTACAGCTTGCAACCAGCAATATACCATGGGAGATGTAGTCCTTAGAATTGGAAAAGAGTAGAAAATGTAAAGAGCAGATGAGAAGCTGCAAAGCATGCAGGGAATCCAGGAAGTTGTGAAAAAGCAATGGCCAACAGACAAGCAGCACTCATAACATGGAAGGAGATTTTTTCCAGTAAGCTTATTGGATTGTCAACCATAACCATTGCTTGTATTATTGTTGCAATGCTGATGTTATAAAATAAAAGTGTTGTGACCATAGATTCTGCTTTAAACCTGAACTAAACCTCTGTTTGATGTGCAACTGCACACGTGATCAGCTATGACACCAGCCATTTGATGGTTGACAGTTTGAGGGCAAGAACATGTGATAAATGAAAAACACATGTATCAAATTGGCCACAAAAAACATGTATAGCAGCGCTTTACACTTCTCATCAATATAACATAGGAAATAAGGATAGTCCACAAGTGCTTTCACAAAGTGATAGGAGGGGGTAGATGACAGTCCAATGTGCAGCCTTTCACCAAGATATGGGAACACCACCGCCAAACGTGCCGCGCCCCTTGCAATGCCCACTTACCAGACAGTGCTGAAGAATAAGCCTGTAACTGGGTCACTCAATACACACAAGACTGCAGCAGGATCTCTTCCCCGACATCAGTACCGGAAATAAAAGAGGCTCAACATAGTGTGTACCAGTACAAAAGCCCTTTTATTAACCCCCACCAGTTAGGAGGGCGGCGTAGATGTCGGAATGACGAAACATGTCAGGGCGTGACCTTACGGCTAGACGGAAGTGACGTATGCGCTCCACACCGCCGGCTACACGCGGAAGTCTGTGAGAGAGACGATACCCGTGGCTGTACGGCAGGAGTGGTGATGTTTTAACCTCTATCTGTGTGGATATTTTATTGTTTCTGTAAGTGCATTACTGGCGGGGGTTAATAAAAGGGCTTTTGTACTGGTACACACTATGTTGAGCCTCTTTTATTTCCGGTACTGATGTCGGGGAAGAGATCCTGCTGCAGTCTTGTGTGTATTGAGTGACCCATTTACAGGCTTATTCTTCAGCACTGTCCGGTAAGTGGGCATTGCAAGGGGAGCGGCACGTTTGGCGGTGGTGTTCCCATATCTTGGTGAAAGGCTGCACATTGGACTGTCATCTACCCCCTCCTATCACTTTGTGAAAGCACTTGTGGACTATCCTTATTTCCTTTGTTATATTGATGAGAAGTGTAAAGCGCTGCTATACATGTTTTTTTTGGCCAATTTGATACATGTGTTTTTCATTTAACAATTTTGTGGATTTAAAACGGCTGCTTTATCATTATTGTGGTATTACTGGTGCTACCTTGCGCTAATTAAGTGTTTTGCTGTAGTTTGGGCGCGTTTACACTTAAATATTAAGAACATGTGATAGTTAGCATTCCCAGCATGCCAGGAATGTAGCTGTTTTTTAAAAACTGTTAAATCTATGGGTTTAGTTCCGCTTTAAGTTAGGGCTGGTGCACACCATAAAAACGCACTCTAGATCCATTCCGGATACGTTTCTGCATGTGCGTTATTGACGCGTTTCCGGATGCATTCCAAGTGATTTTTTTTTTGTTTTTGTTTTTTAACTATACTCAGGTCCAGTGCGTTTTTTATGCGTTTTACTGTGTTTTAGTACAGTCCAGTGCAGGTAAAATGCAACATGTTCTACTTTTTTTTTACTGGAACTGGAAAGCCTTTGAACTGACTGCACTGGTGCAACTATGCCATTGGGAACCATATAACCTACTTTCCATGCATTTTTGTTGCAGAAAAATAAACGCACTGGACTGCATGTGGTGTGAACTGGCCCTCAAGCTATGTGAATGAGAATATGTAAAGTATAAAGTAGATATTATCCCAGTTTGGCTGCAAAAGTGGATAGGCTAAACCCTGCAATAATCACAAACTCACTGACTGCACACTATATTTTTCCTTTAAATTTCAAGCCTTTCATAATATTGACCTTGTGTTAAAGGGCTTTTTTTTTTTAAACGCTGTTAGATTGTGCCCACCATATGAGCTAAGCAACTGTAATGTTAAAACCTTAGTTTAGCTAGGGCACTTTCACACTGGGGCGGGGAGGGTCAGTAGCCGCTTTGCAGATGGGAGCGGGGCATTTTCAACCCCCAAGAAGGGGATCATACGGAGTTAAAAGCACCGCAACTTTGCGCTTTCGAGGCGGTGTACAGCGATTCGGAAGCTCCGTCCATTGATTTCAATGGAGGGGGTGGTGTAGGAGCGGTGTGCTCACCGCACCGCCCCAAAGATGCGGCTTGTAGGACTTTTTGTAACGTCCTACAAGCGCACCGCCCCAGTGTGAAAGCACTCAGGCTTTCACACTGGGGAGAATGATGGGGGGGGAGGGGGTTTCAGGCACTGTACAGGTGCTATTTTTAGCACCGCAGCGCCTGAAAAAAGGGCCCATTGTGAAAGGGGTCTTAAAATAATCAGTATAAGGGACGTTACTTGCGATCGGTGTGATGTGTCCCTTGTGCTGCTGTGTCCTGGTTTGAGTGAAATCTTCCTCCTCCTGTCAACCCCTACCCAAAGATTACGGCGGTAGTGATTCTGTCACTTTAAAAAATGAAAAAAGGTGCTTACAGATATAAAGTGCACCCAGAGTTGCACACACCTACAGAAATTCTAATTGCTTCTTGCATGCCGAATGCTGGCATGTTCTGAGCAGGTAGTGTCAGAGCTCTTCCCATCACGTTCCTATTGGTGCATTGCTGGGATGGGCTGGCTTACTGGCCAACAGG
The DNA here is from genome assembly GCA_018402905.1 of Glandirana rugosa. NCBI lineage: Eukaryota > Metazoa > Chordata > Amphibia > Anura > Ranidae > Glandirana > Glandirana rugosa. The sequence continues at coordinate 535,734 of BLSH010522711.1, forward strand.
AATGTGCGGGAGGTGCAGGCAAGCTCCATAAAAAAAAATTCTATGCTGGAGGTTTGCTGGTTAAGAATGGCCAAAAATTCTGAGAGTGACCCATTTTATATACTTCTTTGTTTTTTGTGGCTTTTTAAGCACTGCTATTTTTGTGTATGGCATTTGTAATAAGGCTAGCTTTGGAAAGTGTTGGTGCCACTTACTGTAACCTATTGTAGTGTTGAATAAGTGTTACAAGTTATTTATTCATTTTAATTTTTTTTGAATAGACGGTCAGTCCGGGATAATGCAGATATTAACTGACTCTACCCTTTTTTTTCGGTGCAGAACAACACAACCCACAGTTGGTTCCCACCTGTGTGTGATAATACAAGTAGGCCAGTCAAAATTCACAACACCATATGCACTGCAGGTTTGGCATTGCAGTAACGCCCAACATAACGTATGTGTCCAAATTGTACAGGACACAGGCTATTCATAGACCCTGGGTTATAGGTTACTACGTTTAGGTGATTGGACACTGGCAAAAGCTTTGCTAGGCATGCCACCTGTGCATACTCCTATAACTACCCCCCTCTGTAAGTCCTATTTACTAGTGTCCTTAGGCAATGGACCTCTTCTCCCCTTTGAAGAAGGATTTATTTTGGATTCTTCAACTCTTCACTGCCTTCTACTATAACAATAGAAGCAGTGCATCTGGATCGGTGTAACCTCGGTAAAACCTTGGGAACTGTAACCAGACCCCACGCTGTGGGAACAGACTTTAATGATGCTTCAGGGTCTGGATCCTACTTGGGCCTTCTCCTTGGCACTGAGTGCAATAGGTGTAGTTAGCCCCAGGGTGCTATATAGGTCCAGGGCTGTGTTTTCCAGTTATGCAGCATTGGGATGTGAATCCTATTTTCAACTTTCTTGAATATATTATGGAAATAATTGCCCATGTTTTGTTGTTGATTACTGCTTAATGTTTTATTAGAACAATGATTGTGTGTGGCAATAATACTGTATGTCCTTAATTGCAATTGTGTATTGTTCTTTCATAAAGGTTGCACTGGTGCCCTTGCTCATGAACTGACTTGGACATACCCAGAGATGAAAGTCAACGTTTTAGACCTCCCTGAAGTTGTTAAAAACGTTACTCAATTCCAGCCTGAAGAATCAGAGTCCAGTCGTATAATATTTACCTCAGGTAATTTTTTTTTGGGGTGATATCACTACAGATCATTTAGTAAATATGTCCAACTTATTTTATTTTGTATTGTTCCCTAATCTCTTTAACCTCAGCTGCTTCCTGTCCATATGCAATTTGTCATTGATCAGGGCAGACTTCCTGAAAGTGACATACCAGTGAGATGTGTATAATAGAATGTAGAGTGCAGGCGAACGATTGGGAGACAGTTGTGACCCCATAACAGAACCCCATCACCATGTGACCCCATAAAGGAAAGTGGCTGACCAAGGAAGGACCTTGATGGCAGGATCACTAGTGGATATTTTTTAAGAAAATCAGATTTAAAAAGATTAAAAACAACTTTTGAAATCTCATTAGCGTGTTCATCCTTATATTTGATTTTTAGTAACGAAGTTTAATTTATAACTACTTTTAGGTAACATTGTTTGAATAAACCATCATTTTAGATTCCCATTTTATTAATTAAAACATACAGTAATTACTGAAAATTCTCTTAGCATTGTCTTCTGTCATTTTATTGTTGAAATAAAAAAAATAAAAAAAGTTTGCATAATTACCATGCATGGCAAGCTTTCAAATATAATTCCATCCACCCACTCACACCTTTTCCTTTCTTCATTGTTCTTTTAGGAAAAAAATTCAATGCTGACAAATTGTTACTGGTAATGAAATTGTTATACATTTGTAAAGTACTGTGAAGGGTCACAAGAATTATTGCAGTTTATTAAAGCAGATCTCTGGCTTACAAACAAGGTCCACTTAAAATAGCTGCCCTGCTTAATAAAACCTGCTATTATAGCTAAATACATCTGCAGAGAAGGTAGGTTTATTTACTGACTACTTTCAGCCCAAGCCAATTTAACATTACTTTCCTGTAAAAATGATCATCTTTATGAAAGAAATACTGGGCGCAGGGGCACCCCCCCGATCCATGTGCCCGGCCCCTAATCTACATGCAGGGCACCAGACACATGGATACCAGTGGGGGTTTTCTTTTTTTAGAAGCACGTGATTAGAGCCTGAGGCTCTAATTGGCTTCAAAAAAAGGGTGAGCTCGGTATTGTCTTCCTGATTCTCCTCCCGGCCAAGCAGGAAGCAGGTCCTGAGATCCAATTGGCCAAGAGGAAAAGTGATTTTATTGGCTGCCAAGGAGGAGGAGGAGACGTAGGGGAAGCCGCCGTGAAGCTGAGAAGAAGATGCAGGGTGAAGTTGCTGCTCGGAGGAAGCGCTGCCCATGACCTAGATGAGCTAAGTGTGGGGTTGGTGACCGACCAACCGACCCATGGACATCCACCCAGTGGGAAGTGGTTAAACATTGTGAGGCCCTCCTTATTTACTTTGAATGAAGTGGAAAATATTTTAATAAAATAAATAATGTAATAACATAAACATAAGAAAAAACATGTCTTGTGGTTGCGGGAAAGAAATCCTCTCCATCTATGGCCAGCCTTACTATATAGATCACCAGATGAAAATAAAGGACCGAAAGCCTAAAAAAAGGTTTAATACCACTTAAGCCTTGTTGTAGGTTGACAACACACTCTTTTTTGTGGACCTAGTGTTAGCAGTCCTGCTCATTGTCTTTTGCTAAACTACTTTATTAGAAGAGAGGTGTCAACTGAAACAGAGGTATACCAACATCCCTTAGTACAGTCTTTTTCAAACAACTAATTACCCCCATGGGGCTTTGAAGGTAAATATAACATAATGTCTTAGGCAGGCCGTAAATAATTTAAATTTCTTTCCTGTAACCATGGGTTACAGGATAGAAATTCACACAAATTCCCCATCAACACAGACAGTGCTGACAGGGGAATCAGAAGAAGACCGTGGTTATTGCTAGAGCTATTGCAGCTGCTAGCGATAATTGCAAAAGAATCTGGCAGGCTGATTGCATCCAAGTTGATCAATCAATGAATTTGGATCATTCAGCCTGCCCATTAACAGTTCGAGATGCTGAGCCGGCCAAGATTTGAATCATGTATGGCTGGCCTTAGTGTTTAAAAGAATTTTTGACAGACTTTATTGATAGCAACCATAAAATGAAGATTTAAAATAGGTTACAGCTTTATGATAAAGGTTAAAACATTGTACGCCTTAATCATGCATTCATTTTATTGTGCATAAATGTTCCACATCCTCAGTTCACATGTGAGTGGCCTCTTGCTTGCCTTGTGAGTAGGGGAACACCCAATGTGTTTCAGATTTTTTTTTTTTTTCAGGGGTGTAACATGTAGCAACATATACTATATCTATCATAAAATGCATCCCTACATACATGCTTTACATGATATTTCTGCTTGGTTAATATAATGTGTTTTTCTGCCATTTTGGATATTCTCTTTTGTATATGTGCATTGTTGTGAAAATACATTCTTTGATATCTATTTGAAATGTTACTAAACTCAATTTTTATTTTTAATTACAATAACAAACATGTTATACTTACCTGCTCTGTGCAGTGGTATTGCACAGAGTAGCCCTGATCCTCCTATTTTGGGGTCCACGGCGGCGATCTTGTCTCCTCCTCTTTTTATGTCCACCATAGCCAGCCGCCTGCTTTGGGGACAAACGTTGTCCGCGCGCTTCCGACTCGTGTCTGTGGAGCCTCAGCGGTACTTAGGCCTCCCACTCTTCACTGCATTTGATTGACAGTAGCAAGAGCCAATGCTGTGTGAAGAGGAAGTAAGGGGAGAATAGATGCAGCCATGCACAGTGCTGATCTCTTCTCCCCTCTTGTACCCTTCATACAGTGGAAAGGGGGAACAGGTAACTTGAAAACGTTTTTTAACTTAATGCAAACAATGCATTAAGGTAAAAAATGTTTTTAATTTTAGTAACACTTTACATTTTGTAAAGGTACTGCTCTCTATTTTATGGTTGCTATCAATATAGTTTGTCAAAAAATATTTTAAACACTAAGACATGATGTTGTTTTGCTAAACTACTCAGCCACTCCCACTTTCAAATCTCTGCAACTAAGGCTAGATTCACACTAGATTCATGCTATGCCGGTTTCTCAGTGGCCCTCTTTGCATGGACACAACAGCCCATTCACTTGAATTGGCTGCTGTATCTATAAAAATTGCAGGGAAAAGGTCCCTGCACCTTTTCCAAAATTGCAAATGCAGGAAAACCACATAGTGATATGCGTTTCCCACGGGAAAATGCGCTGGGGTTTCCAGTGCGTGAGGCTGTCCTTAAAGCGGAGTTCCGGTCAAAATATGACCTTTAAGCTATAAATGCCCCTAGAATACAGATGCCTTGTGCAATGTAAGAAATGTATGCTGTAAACTATGCCCAGTTTTCTGTTTGCACCATTGTCTTACTTTGTAAAGGTTCTGCAGTGTGGGCATCTAAAGCCGCATTGTCCTTCTTCCTGGATTCTGTGCATGCTGGCTATCTAGCATGCATCTGCCGATCTCACACAACTGCAGTGTGGTGCAATCTTGGTTAGCTTGACACGGCACGGCTCCAGTAACATTTAACATTGGCTTCTATGAAAAATCTTGGTCAGCTTGACATGGCACTGGAACAGTGCCATGTCAAGCTGACCAAGATTTTCCATAGAAGCTAATGTTAAATGTTACGGGGGCATTGCCATATCAAGCTGACAAAGATCTCCCAGGAGCCAGTTCAAGGCCGAAAATGATGTACAGCGCCACAGCTTCTAAAGGAGGAAGTGATATTAGATATAGGCATAAATCAGGTAAGTGAACAGAAAAAAAATTAATAAATTGCCAATTCATTTTGAGGATACACATTAGTGCTGCATGGTGAGGAGTGAAAAATGTGGCTGGAAATCCGCTTTAGTTTTAGAATTAGTGGGACCCCCACTTGTCTGCTAACAACAACATGCATTATGTAGTCCAATATAACAGCTAAGAAGGCTAAACAGATTCTTTGCGATAACAGTATGCAGAGGACACAAGGCAGCCCTGAGTTTTTTTGGCACTTATTAAACAAATATAACCAAATGATTCTAGTGTTTTAACAGACCAGCAGGGAGCATAGAATAAAACCACACTTACACAGGTGTTCTGGCTTTTTTTCCAGGCTGTAAAAGCACCTCTAGTCTGTGTCCAGGTACCCATAGGCGAATTCAGGTGTATTAAAAGAGAAGCATTTACAGGCAGAAAAAAAAACACTAAAGGTGCGTTCTTGAGAGGAGCGTTTCCGCAGAAAAATACGTAAATGTGAACAAATGCTAGATGCGTATAACGTTTGAGTGTTATTGCATTCCCAATGGGCAGAATAAATTGATATTCTGATCAGTAAATCACATTCACACGCAAACATGCATAAACATGTTCAATAAGTGGCTTTTAGCGTGTTTTTTCTGTGCCACATTTTCCTGCCAGCAGTACTGGCCTTCAGAAGGGCTTGTTCAGACACCCTGTGGGAGATTTACTAAAAAGTGGTGCACACAGAATCTGATGCAGACCTGTACAGAAACTAATCGGCTTCCAGGTTTTATTGTAAAATCTTAACAAGATAAAGTTTGAAGCTGATTGGTTACTAAGCACAGCTGCACCAGATTCTGTGTGCACCAGTTTTAGTAAATCTCCTCCGTTTGCATGAGGCCATACTCATGCAAATTTTGCAAAAAATGTCATCTTATAAAAACCTGAGCACGAAAATTAATGAACAGTAGTGTCGAGTGTCTCTGCTCATTGTGAAGTCCAGTGTCATCTTGGATCCAGTGCAACGTCGTTATTGGATCTGATATATTTACATAGTTTATACCGGCCAAGTGATTTTGGATGACTATTCTAGATAGGTAAATCTTCTACTTCCTGGTTTGAAACTGCTTTCTGGGTCAGTTCCTTGTACAGTGGACACAGGTGATCACTTCTTGTTTGGCGGGCTGGCAGGATGCAGAGATGTGAGCCAGTAAACTGTGTTTCACCTATCTGATGTGCAATGCTGAAATTGTGTGTAACAAGACTGGCTGACCAGAATCACAAATCCTTTGGTAGGTAAAACTGTACACATACATGTATTTCAACTGTACAGTATATTTAGCTGCTAACCTAGAGTTTTACTTTAAATATTTTAACTAAAACACAAGGGCATTTCCTACCTTACCTACCTATCTTTGCAGCAATCAGCATTGCCAATGTACTTTACTGACTTACAAAACATGTCACGGAGTTTAAAAGGATAGGCAGATCCCATATTGCATGTGTGATGTGTATTACAAATAATGAGGAGAGGAACTGTCTGTTACTTGGAAAAGGGAAGTTGAGTAATTCTTTGCAAAAATACTGATAAAAGGAGTAGACATTCTAATAGACTTGTGGTGTCTCTAAGCTAATGACTATATATAAGGTAATATCTGCTGAACAGTTATATTTTGTATCTCTGCTGTATGGGTTGTTTTCTACCAGAGCCAACGATTATTCAGTGTCCTCACAAAGACTTCTGGTTCTGGGATCTGCTCCAAATATATGTCTGTTCAAATATAGTGTGCTAATTATAACCATCCATTAATCTGTGTTGTATTTTTCACAGAAATACTGTGTCTAAGAATGGAGTTACTGCATATCCATTCTATTTGAAATCACTTAAAGGAAAGTTGCCAAGTGATACTCGTGGTGCAAGAAGACTCAAATGGAAGTTGCCATTCTGTGACTTGCTATACATAAGTTGGTGAAATACAACTTCCATCTAAGGCTTCTCAGGCCTTTGCTTTCTGACAAGTTCTATTCAAGCCTTATATTAAAGGGAATTACAATTAATATAGTCTAAAGCTAAAATGTGGGTACAAAGAGCTTCCCAGCACTTAGCAAAATTAGGTACAAAAATACATTTTGGCTAGAGCTAAACTTTAATCCTGCATTGTGATTTAGAACCCAGCAGTATAGGTGTTGAGAGCTGCACGGGTTTTGATGAGACTCCAAAAATTGACATGAAATTCTGTTTTATGTGCTGGCATTAAAGAGAACCTGTGTCTAGACTATGCACACTATTTACAGTTTGAACAACCAGCAAAAGCACCGTTAACACCCACCGACATTGGTTCCAATCCTGTTAGTTAAAAACAGACCGATGGGGATCTGTTCCCCATTCATCTGGTGGATTGGTTTGCAGTCGGGTGTAAACAGAAAGGTGGTCAGTTTACATCCAACTTACCAATAGAGGAAAATGAGCTGTGTCTTTGTCTGCTCTGCATAAGCCTTCCGCCTGCTCAGCGAAGATCAGTGGACAGACCAACGGAGTGGACTCCAACAGAGCCCGCTCCGTGTGAAAGGGGCCTAAGAGCTGATTTTGTCAGCCTGCTAACCCTCTAATGTAAACAACCAAAAGGTGTGTTCTAAGCTGTAAGAAACTGACTGAAACCCAACTTTAGAGTCTTAGCTGTGACATTTGAAGATCTAAAGAGTTCACCATTTCTCAAAAAATGAAGAAGTGAGCTACCTCACAACACCCTCCCTACCACTCCAGACCCTACACACACCTTATGTCATCCCCATCTTCTGCCACCCTCTCCAGCTGGTATAACGGTACGGTACTTTAAAACATCACTACACCAGATGCTCAACCAGTGACAAGTGCTCATTGATCAGCGCTGTCCACAGGACTACAGTGTGAGAATCATTTTGAGGCTTCTTTCTTCCGGGAGGATGTCCCAAAACAAAGAAGACATTCTTTTAATCAGCCTGATCATGTGGTCAGTTCTGACTACTGAGCAATTGTAATTGTGAGTAATATGCTGCTGTATAGCCTCCAGCACTTTTTAGTTGTGTTTTAAAGTTCCACACCATTATACCAACTGGAGAGGGCATCGGAAGATGGGGACCACATAAGATACCTTTAGCATAGGGAGGGTGTTGCGAAACTCACTTTTAAATTTTTTGCAAAAAGATGAGTTACCTTTTAAGAGAGAATTATTTCACATTACAAGCAGCTAAAGCAAGGTGCATAAGCCTTGTTTTAAAGCTCTTTTACTGCTAAGAATGTTTAAATGGTTTCATTTCCATAGTCTGGGTGCAGGTGCACCATTGGATGACCCTCCCCAACTCTCCATTACACCTGGCTAAATTATCTTGTTGGCTTCTTGTATTTGAGTTCATACCATGCCTGTGTCTTTTGTTCATAGGTAACTTTCTAGATGATGCTCTTCCAAAGGCTGATCTTTACATCTTCTCAAGAGTCTTGCATCATCTACCTGAAGACAAATTGTACCATCTTTTGAGGAAGGTGTCAGAAGCTTGTAGCCCAGGTAAAATATAAATACCTGGGAACATGTTTTATTTTTTAAACCATTTTGTTGTATATATTCATTTTTCTTTTTTTCTTTTAGGAAACAGCGCTCTGCTTATTGCTGAAATTATTCTGGATGAAGAAAAGAGGGAGCCCAGAGCATTATTACAGTCTTTGAGTATGAGTGAAGGAAAGCAGAGAAGTGGCACAGAATACAAGAAACTTCTGGAAAGTCATGGATTTAATAGTGTACAAGTTAAGAACACTGGCAACTTCTTAGATGCAATTCTGGCTGTAAAAAGATAGTTATTAAGAAGGTTATACTAAAGATGACTACACTTATATGTTACCTGAGCCCAACTGCCTCCCATTTTCTCAGTAGATAATGGAAGTTATGGCTGACTCTTGGATGAGGTCGTCTGCTGATCTGATGGGGGCTATTGTGGGGGGGGGGCAGTTGGGCTTAGTTTGCATAATGATCCCTTTAAAAAGACTCAGTTACCTTTCTGTTTAGGGCAGAGTAACAGTACCTCCTTATAGCCCAATCCCTTCCACAGCATGGTAAGCTCGCCAATCCACATTCCTTTTGCCACATTTCCGGTGCAGGAGTTCACCATGTATAAGCTTTTGTGTCAGTGCTTTCCCAGGTGGATGACATAACTGCCCCACCCTGAAGCACAGCCAAACGGAAGATTACATGCTCCCCTATATCTAAAAGCGCCATTAGACAAACAGAGCAGGTAAGCAGTAAAGGAGTGCAGGTAAGGAAATGGTGGGCCACTGTTACTTCGCTCTGAACTGGTGAGCTATCAGTGTCTCTTTAATTAACAAAACTTTTTTTTATTGCTTTATATAAAACAAAATGAATCATTGGATCAGAGCACATATAATAGTTTAATCATAATTCTTTGTCAACTCAAGTTAAAAGTTAAGGTAATTATTAAAAGTGTTGGTAGAAAGCATACACATCTGTTTACTCTTCTATTGATTCACTGACTATAGAACATCTAGATAAGTAGTACCAGAATCCCACTACCAATCTGTGGGTTTCTTCAGCAAGGTGTCCAGATCTTTGTGTCTAATGTTGCATTACTACCTTATCACTTTCAGATGGAATTACACTGGGATTTACATTTTACATTGGCCTAGCTTTTAATAGTGCTTTATGAGCTACTTTACCCTAAATAAAGAAGTATCCAGAAAGAAAGATGAATGTCTTGCACTCGCTATTGGTTGTGATTCTTTATTTTTATCTACTAAATAATCCAGATATACAAAATAAAATTCACAATTGGCCAATTTCACAAACTTTTTTTTAAAGCACTTGCCACCCAAGCCAATTCTGGCATTTCTCACCTACATGTAAAAATCACCTTCGTCAATCATTTTTTTAACCCCCAAACTATATATATATATATATATATATATATATATATATATATATATATAATATAACCAGTGACTAAACAAAAACAAAACAAAAACTTACAGTCTTTACATATAAACACTTAAAACTCTACAATATAACCAAAGTGACGACTTTTATTTATTAACTTTACCCATATATAAACAAAAAACAATTCAACGGATTATTAATACGTGTCATTATCAGTGGACGTGTGTGTCTATAGGAGGATTTTATCGATGTTGATTTTTGTTTGATTTTTGATGAAGGTTTTTATAAGTCGAAACTATAATTACTCAAAAACCTTAGTAACTCTTGTACCAACAACAAGTTATTATTTTAATAAGGAGTTTTTATGTTGAACGGATTATTAAGACGTGAGGTACATATATATATATATATATATATATATATATATATATATATATATAT
>BLSH010522711.1:546219-563171 GCA_018402905.1 Glandirana rugosa
CAAAACTGGTGGCAAGTGGCATCTTGGCAGCTGTACGCTTGACTTTTCTCAGTTCACGGGCAGTTATTTTGCGCCTTGGTTTTTCCACATGCTTCTTGCGACCCTGTTGGCTATTTTGAATGAAACGCTTGATTGTTCGATGATCACGCTTCAGAAGCTTGGCAATTTTAAGAGTGCTGCATCCCTCTGCAAGATATCTCACTATTTTTGACTTTTCGGAGCCTGTCAAGTCCTTCTTTTGACCCATTTTGCCAAAGGAAAGGAAGTTGCCTAATAATTATGCACACCTGATATAGGGTGTTGATGTCATTAAACCACACCCCTTCTCATTACTGAGATGCACATCACCTAATATGCTTAATTGGTAGTAGGCTTTCGAGCCTATACAGCTTGGAGTAGGACAACATGCATAAAGAGGATGATGTGGTCAAAATACTCATTTGCCTAATAATTCTGCATACAGTGTATATATTTTTTTTTTACCAGAGGTCCTAGGGACTAAAATGGCGGTTGCAAATTTTTATGTCACACAGTATTTGCACAGCAATTTTTCAAACGTGATTTTTTTTTTTTTTTTTTGTGAAAAAAAAAACACTTCCATGAATTAAAAAAAAAAAATATTTACCCCAATTTTTCTGTATAATGTGAAAGATGTTTTGACGCCGAGTAAATAGATACCAAACATGTTGCGCTTTAAAATTGCGCACGCTCGTGGAATGGTGCCAAACAACAGTACTTAACAATCTCCATAGGCGACCCTTTAAACATTTTTACAGGTTACCAGTTTAGGGTTTACAGAGGAGGTCTGTCACAAGAAATATTGTTCTTAATCTAATGATCACAGTGATATCTCACATGTGTGGTTTGAATGCTGTTTACTTAAGCAGGCACGACCTACATATGCGTTCGCTTCTAGGTGCGAGCACGAGGGGATGGGGGAGCTTTAAAATTGTAGTTATTTTTTTGTTCATTTTATTTTTACACTTTCCCTTTAATTTTTTTTTTTTGATCACTTTTATTCCTATTACATGGGATGTAAACATTCCTTGTAATAGGAATAAGACATGACAAGTCCTCGTTACGGAGAGATCTGGGGTCCCTACATCTCTCCTGCTATGCTGGAAGGCCTAGGTAAAAAAAAAAAAAATCGATCTCAGGCTTACCAGCAAAAAAATGGCAGTGTTTACATCAGCCAGAGCCGGAAGTGAGGTTATGACATCGCTTTCGGCCACCAAGGATCATAGAGATGGCCGGGGACCATCTGGCCCATGGCCAGCTCTATGGTATACTGCCGGCAGATCTGCCCAGGGGAAGTGGCTAAAGCAGTGGAATGTTCGTTTACCAGTCCTTACGGGGGGTTTGAATAAGATTGCATATATGCTGCCTGTCAGCATTAAAGCCTTCCTGCCGAGAGGCCACGTATATGCGTACCATTGGCGGGGGAGGTTAATAATTATCAGGCAACGCTGTATAGTTGTGAGTTGCTAATTATACCTTGTATCAAGCTTCAGAGTGGTGTTAATGGTTAAATTTGCTATCCCAAAAAAACAAAACTACTGCTGGACTGACTTATTTCCATTGTTTACATTCTATTTCTCGTAGAGCACTGCTCTCTGGGAGTGTTGTCTAAGGAGTTTGTTCAGTGGAAATTTGTTCGACATGGAAATGCGGCCATATAATCTTTAATTTATAGAAGTTATTTGGACATTTTAATATTTTTAGTTACACACATTGTGTTGTAACCCTTATACAGTATTCCTATTTAGTGAATGTAACAGTTAAGTGTTTGAGACTTCAGATTCTTTTTTTTCTTGTTCTGCCTTTATGGTGTGTTTATACAAGCCTCATATGTTGGCTGTTTCTTAGATAAACATACTAAAATAGATTTATGGGCATTTAGTACCCATTGCTGCTTTCTTTAGACATGATTGGCAGATAGCAAATGTGTTTTTTAATCTGGTCCCCAGAGTGTAAATCCACCAAGCCTTCAATAGCGGAAAAGGCTAGGGGATAACAATGTTCCCAGGCTGGGTGCCCTCCTACTAGAGAAGCGACACTCTGCTTTCAATCTATAGAATGTAGGGATTTATCTGTAACACTACCCCTGTAGGAGCTGCTGGACAGAATGGGTCCCTTGTTTCTGTCCTTAACCTTCTCAAGAACCTCAGCCCATCTGACACCCTATGTTGAATGTATAAACATGCAATAGCACAGAAAATCACCAACAGCACTTGGCGCTCAGCAGTAATACCTTGTCAAGGAATCGGGCACTAAGCAAGTTAGTAAAACCAAACTTGTTTTATCACTATGCAAAGCTGGTCGCAGAGCAAACATAAAGTTCAATCAACAATGGTAGCAACACCTTTTAGTATACAGAATGATGAGTGGCAAGAACTAAGCATAAGAGGATGTTTGATGCCCATATCTGCATAAACAGTAGCGAGGGGGGACAGGCTGGGCCGCAACTCTGTGTCTGAATGGGTGCCCCAATAGCACGCTGCTTGCTGTGGAGGCACTCATCGGAGGGAGGGGCAAGGAGAGCCTAAGCGGGTCCTGAGAAGAGGAGGATCTGGGCTGCCCTGTGCAAAGCCACTGCACAGAGCAGGAAAGTATAACATTTTAGCTAAAAATAAAAATAAGACTTTACAATCACTTTAAGCTAGCCAATACAGGAACTATACTGCTAGTGTGCATTAATCACTGTTATGCACTGTGAGTAAATGGTAGTAAGGGGAACAAAAAGGGGCTTGTAGGATGATTTAATGGGAATGGCAGTCCTTTAAACTGTTGCTCTGCCAGCTATCGTTGGGACCCTTTAAGAAGCATTGTTGCACCTATCTGTCATCCTAACCAACCAGCACATAGTATAGGGTGCTAATGGTGCAACATATATAGCATAGATGAATTGTCTAGGGGAGTAGAAATGAAAATTTGGTAAAGCACAGGTGCAATGTGGATGTGATAAATTTTATGTCTTGCTTCCAATGAGTTCCTGCTAACCGTGCGAATGATGGGCGATGAGCACTCTCACTAATAATTGCTATGTGACTGTGAGCTTTGCTGGAGAATGGGGCACCCCACAATGAAATGCCTCCGGAATCCGCAATGGGAAGCTGCAAAAAAACAAATGTATTCATCAGTTTAGGCCAATATGTATTATTCTACATATTTTTGGTAAATAATTTTGCAATAGGCGTATATTGATTGGTTTGCACAAAAGTTATCGCGTCTACAAACTATGGGAATAAATTTCTGGCGTTTTTAAAATATATATATATTTTTTTTTTTACTAGTAATGGCGGCGATCTGGAATTTTTATCGAGACTGTGATATTGCGGCGGACAAATCGGACACTTTTGACACTTTTTTTGGAACCATTGACATTTATACAGTGATCAGAGCTAAAAATAGTCACTGATTGATTACTGTATAAATGTCACTTTAAGGGGTTAAACTGTAGGGGACGATCAAGGGGTTAACTGGGTTCCCTATTTGTGTTTTAACTGTAGGGGGGATGGGCTAGCAGGAACATGGCAGAGAACACTGTTCCCGATGACAGGGATCCGTAGATATTTGTCATTTCCCCTGACAGAAAAGGGATCCGCCGTGTTTACATTGGCGGTTCCCCGATCTGCCTATGTTGAAGGGGATCGCGGGTCGCCAGTGGACATCGAGCGGGCACGCTCACATTTGACGGCAGCTGGTCTGCAAGCGGTTAATGAAATTAAACTCTTCCATTTACATATGCTTGTCTACACACAGCCTACCTTGAAGAACAGCTTCAGAAGTAATGTGCTTACAGTGCAATCGTCTATACAATGTCTTGAAAAAGTATCCATACTCTTTGAAATTTTCCACGTCATGTTACAACCAAAAACGTAAATGTATTTTATTGGGATTTTATATGCTAGACCAACACAAAGTGGCATATAATTGTGAAGTGGAAGGAAAGTGATAAATGGTTTTCAACATTTTTTACAAATACATATCTGAAAAGTGTGCCGTGCATTTGTATTCAGTCCCCTTTACTCTGATACCCCTAACTAAAATCTAGTGGAACCAATTGCCTTCAGAAGTCAGCTATTTAGTAAATAGAGTCCATCTGTGTGAAATTTAATTTCAGTATAAATACAGCTGTTCTGTGAAGCGCTCAGTTTTTTTTTTTAGAGAACATTAGTGAACAAACAGCATCATGAAGGCTCGGGAACCCACCATACATGTCAAGGATAGAGTTGTGGAGAAGTTTAAAGCAGAGTTGGGTTATAAAAAAATATCCTAAGCTTTGAACATCTCTCGGAGCACTGTTCAATCCATCATCTGAAAATGAAGAGTATGGCACAACTGCAAACCTACGAAGACATGGCCATCCACCTAAACTGACAGGCCGGACAAAGAGAGCATTAATCAGAATAGCAGCCAAGAGGCCCATGGTAACTCTGGAGGAGCTGCAGAGATCCACAGCTCAGGTGGGAGAATTAGTCGTGCACTCCACAAATCTGGCCTTTATGGACGAGTGGCAAGAAGAAAACTATTGTTGAAAGAAAACCATAAGAAGTCCAATTTGCAGTTTGCGAGAAGTCATGTGGGGGACACAGCAAACATGTGGAAGAAGGTGAACTGGTCAGATGAGACCAAAATGGAACTTTTTGGCTTAAAAGAAAAATGCTATGTGCAATTGAATACTAACACTGCGCATCACCCTGAACACACCATCCCCACCGTTAAACGTGGTGGCAGCATCATGTTGTGGGGATGCTTTTCTTCAGCGGGGACAGGGAAGCTGGTCAGAGTTGATGGGAAGATGGATGGCGCCAAATACAGGGCAATATTAGAAGAAAACCTGTTAGAGTCTGCAAAAGACTTGAGACTGGGCAGAGGTTCACCTTCCAGCACGAAGACCCTAATCATACAGCCAGAGCTACAATGGAATGGTTTAGATCAAAGCATATTCATGTGTTAGAATGGCCCAGTCAAAGTCCAGACCTAAATCCAATTTGAAACACTATTTATTTACAGAATTATAGATAAGAGATAACATTTTAAATCCCCTACTGAAGAAGTAAGGGGGCTGCCATTGCTGACCTCTCCATCCAAAAATGCTAGTTACTTGGCCATCCTTCAGAATGAATGACTGAACTGTTTTCCCATTCACTCAGAGGTATGCAGATCAGGAGTCCTGACCTCACTCTGACTGCCCTAATCTTTCATACTTCTGGCTCAGTGACTCGGGAAGTGTTGGAATAGAGTGGATCAATATGCCCGTCAGACAACTAAGAACATGGCCGTAAAATATTACTGATGTTATTACACGTGTTTTCTAGGAGAAAGGTTCTGGGATAATAATCAGTAAAATACTTGTGTATAGATACGTTTTAACCTGTAAAGAGGCGTATGTGTACACAATTTGCTTTTTCTAGAACTTCTTTTTCCCCTTAGTTTAGGCTTAATTTCCGTGCTTACAAATGCATATGCATGTGTTTATGTGCATAAGCGTGTAAAGCTCATGTTCTTGGATTCAGTGTGACAGATCTGAGAGCAGCTCATGTTTCCGCACTTGTGTAAATGGCTCCATTGAAAACAATGCAGCTGTATTCAGATCTGTAATTAAAAAACACTTCTGTTTGCAATATTTTATGGCAGTGTGAATGCAGCCTAAGAAGGTCAGAAATGGTAGCCTCTGTATGTCTTACCGCACAAGTGTCTTTTAGGCTGCTTTCAGAGTTTCGTGGTGCAGTTTGATGGGACCGCGGGAGCAGCGCAATGTACCCACGGGTTTAGTGCAGGTTAGCTGAGCTTTCCCAGAGAGTTCTATTGGGTCCTGCAGTTTTGGTGCACTTTCTGAAAGCGCACCAAAGATGCAACATGCAGGTGCTTTCAGAAAGTGTACTAAAACCATAGGACTAAGAACTCTATGGGAATGGGCAGCTAACTTGCTTCAAACACGCGGGTACACTGTTCTGCCCCCACTGTGTGATCAAACCACACTGCATCTATCTGAAACCAGCCTTTAACCTCTTGCCGATTGGGCCATAGACGAATGACGGCTACAGCATGGTCAGTTTATTCTGGGAAGGCATACAATGACGTCCTCCCAGAATCGCACTTCCCTGGGGCGTGGCCCCCGGAATGTCCGTGACCGTAGGGTCCTCCAGAACCGGCAAGTCACGGTAAGGTCAGGGTAAAGGCCCAATGATAGCGGCCCTTTACTAAGTACTATGTGATCACTTGTCAACAAACCAGTGCATGTCCGGTTCCTCTCATCTCCTCGCACACTGTACACACCTTTTGGTATAACGTGCAAGGAGAGGAGGGAGATCGCAGCACTGCTCACTCATGCCTGATCTGTGCTTTATTCATGCCTCATCTGTGCCTCATTCATGCCCACATGTGCCTCATCTGTGCCTCATTCATGTCTCATCTGTGCCTCATTCATGCCCATATGTGCCTCATTCATGCCCACATGTGCCTCATTCATGCCTCATCTGTGCCTCATTCATGTCTCATCTGTGCCTCATTCATGCCCATATGTGCCTCATGTCTTATCTGTGCGTCATTCATGCCTCTGTATGTGGCCAGGCTGTGTAAAAGTCTCACATGTGGTATCACCATAATCAGGAAGAGTAGAAGAATGTATTTTGGGCTGTCATTTGTGGTATGCACATGCTAAGTGTTAGAAATATCTTATAAATGGACAACTTTGTGTAAAAAAGTGGTTTCATTTTTTTTTACACATTTTCCAAAAACTTGTGGAAAAAAATGACATGTTCAAAAGATTCATAATGCCTCATAGAATATACGTTGGGATGTTTGCTTTCCAAAATGGGGTAATTTTGTGGGCATTTTCATTGTCCTGGTGCTCCAAGGCCTTCAAAAGTATGATAGGTTGTCAGGAAATTATATGTGTAATTCATCCTCCTAGAACGCCTGGAGGTGCTACTTGCATGTTGGGCCTCTGTATGTGGCCAGACTGTATAAAGTCTCACACATGTGGTATCGCCATACTTGGGACGAGTAGAAGAATGTGTTTTGGGGTGTAATTGCAAGTATGCATATGCTGTTTGTGAGAAATAAAAATGACAAAAAAAAAACCTTCATTTTGCAAAGAATTGTGGGAAAAAAAATACAACTTCAAAAAACTCACTATGCCTCTTACGAAATACCTTGGAATGTCTACTTTCCAAAAAGGGTTAATTTGGGGGGTATTTGTACTTTCCTGGCTTGTTAGGGTCTCAAGAAAGTGAGAGGCCGAGGCCATCAGTGCATCAGGTGTGATCAATTTTCAATGATTGCCACCATAGCTTGTAGTCTCTAACTTTCACAAAGACCAAATAATATACACTAATGCCCCGTACACACGGTTCGACGATCGCACGTACGATCGCGTCGAATCGTATGTTGGCTGTTGTATGCAGCATACTGACTGCACTATACGATCGTACGTCCGGGGAAAGAACGTTCAGGTGATTATAATTAGCATTCAGCCATTCCTGACTTTGGGCATGCGTGTTTTGCACAATACAACTTTGTTGTACCAACTGCTCTGTACACACGATACAACGGTCGTATGAGAGCTTGTTGGTACAACCAAGTTTTCTAGTCTGCTCATACAACTCCCTTGTACAACCGTCGTATGTTCGACTGTTCAAATTGCGCATACGAACGATCGATATCGTATACAACGGTCGTGAGTATGACCTGTTGTATGCGATCGCCGAACCGTGTGTACGGGGCTTTAGTTGGGATCTTTTTTACCAAAGATATGTAGCAGTATAACTTTTGGCCAAAATTTATAAAGAAAAATTACTAATTTGCTAAATTTTATAATCGACACAAAGAAAATTGCATTTTTTTTTTTTTTTACAAATTTTTCGGTCTTTTTTAATTTATAGCGCAAAAAATAAAAAAGCCAGTGGCGATTAAATACCACCAAAAGAAAGCTCTATTTGTGTGAAAAAAGGACAACCATTGCATATGGGTACAATGTTGCATGACTGAGTAATTGGCATTCAAAATGTGAGAGTGCTAAAAGCTGAAAATTGGCCTGGTTAGGAAGGGGGTATAAGTGCCCAGTGGGCAAGTGGTTAAATATGACTCTCTTCATTGTCATGACTTGAAGATCAGATTATGTTTTATAAGCTATTCAGGCAGAAATCCAGATATTAAATATTCATCATTTTCTCATCTGTCTTTATTCTTTTTAGCTTTCAGTTCAGGTATTGATATGAATAAGAATGGATCATAATTATTAATTTATAGCAGGTAGGAAGTATTTGAAGGACATCTATTATTACAATATCTACATAGGTCAGTTTTAAAATGGTTGGTGCTTGCACATTCCTTCCACAACAACATTGAATGGTATAGTATAAAGCATAGCACGCTTTACTCATTTCTAAGAATTCCTGCACAAGCACTGTACACAGTCTAGATGTCCTTCTACATCTGTTTACCCTTTTTCTAGAAGAATAGTAAAAGGTATAATCAGGAAAGCTAGAGACATCACTATCAATGGAATAAAATTTTAATCTTTAGAAAAGTCATTTAGAAACATTTTAATTTTACGAAGAAACTGCAACTTTACTGAGTAGACACGCAAATGTGATCTGAATGGTGTTATAAATACATTTGCCCAAATAGTCACCCTGACATTAGATGGGTCTAAAGGCTGGTGTGATGTATAGCTTACCAGACACCATCGATATGTACAAAAAGTACATAAGTATCATTGGGATAAAAGGATCATGTGATCACTATAATCATGTGAGGTCTGAGTAGGTTAAATAGAAGGGTCAACATGTTCAACATTAAAAAGAATCTCTGCAAATCAATACTCTTGCCTTAAACCTACATAAAATGAATATGTCTCAGAAGGGAGATCATGGCAAGGGTAAAAATGATTGCGTATACAGATATAACAGAACATGTGTATTGATCAAATTTACACTGCTATTACAAAGTTCTAGTCAGAGATTGGGTGAGATCTTTTTTAATTTTGAATGAAATTATGGGCTCCCCTGGGCTTGAATAATACCATATTTATTTTATCATTTGTAATACATCTTTAAACCAAGTAAGTGATTTCCTTTAATTATTATACTATCCTATAGTATTTCAATTATTGCACTACATCCATATATCTGAAGGTTTAAGCATAGGAACCAGTTAACAAACAAAGAATAAGTAATAACGTTTAACCCTTTATTACAGCAGTAGAAGATGATTCTGCACTATATGGAAGATATATATTAACCTCAATTGAGTAATTGGGATTGCCAGAACAATGGATGCAAATAGAGGATCCATGGTCCTGGCCCCAAATGGTGTCCACTTATTGAACCTGGAGGCCAGGATGTCCACATTAGGGGTACCTTTTTTTCTGACATAGGAGATTGAAGATGTCTGCATGGAGTGACTATTCCCCTTGGTCCAGGCAATGGTGATTGAGAAAATCTGTACTCCAATTGTTAACTTCCAGGATGTAAGCAGAAGATATGGTTGCCCTGTTCCCTAAGAGACAGGGGAACAATGAAAAAAAGACCTTGATGTCTGTCTGTTGGGTCTGGGAACAGACTGTTTTGTCCTCTGAGACTTTCTCTTCATGCTGTGGCTCATGATAGGTAAAAATAGTTAGGCACTGTTTAAGGATGTAGCCATGTGTTGATGCAAGAGCTGTCAGCAGACACTCCTGTTCTCAGCCATCAGCAATGTTTGCCCCAACAGCAATTTACAATTATAAATCAATTATTTACTTCCCCGCCTTAACGAAAATTTTTAAATCTTTACTTTAACACAAAAATACCAAAAAGGAAAAGCGCTATATTCTCAAAAAGTAAAACAGTGGAAAGAAGAGGGGCATATTCATACCAGGCCAGACACCTCCCTAGCCTCGTTGGTCTCCTGTTTGGTAGCAGCACCTGCATTCTCTTTAATCCTGCAGCAACACCAACAGTAGACTTTGCCAGAATCCTTTGGGGGGAGGAAACAAGGACTGCTACAGTACCAGGTTCCCCTCCCCACTACCCTCACCTTAAACTACCAGTCCTGACACACAAAATAGGAACAAAAAGGCACTGCTACAAAAACACCTGGAAGAGGATAACGTTCTAATTTGAAGGAAAAAACTGTAGAAAGTAGACCTCTGCATGAGAACGAGAATGCAAGTGACATCAGAACTGCAAATGCCATGCATTCAGTGATGGTCCCGGAGCTGGAGGTCCACAGGAAATCCTGAGGGTTATAGCCTACATGCTGAGGAAGGTCCAGCTCACTCCACAGCTCCCACCTGAAGTCTGCAGGAGCTGGCAGGTAAGTTCAGAAATAGATGTACTACTGCATTCCTATACCCTTCATGACGCAGGGACCCTAACAGGCTCCCTTCCCTGCAACCTACAAGTGTTAGGGGAAAATGGGACTAGCCTGAAAGAGAGCCACTTAAACGAGCCCACAAGAGCTCCTAACTGAGGTCCCATGGTAGTACTCCCTCTGCTTCTGATAGGAACTGGAAAATCACCTTAGCAGAATCTTTACATGGTATTCCCCTGCTGTTATACAGTATCTCACAAAAGTGAGTACACCCATCACATTTTTGTAAAAGTAGTGAGTGTACAGCTTGTATAACAGTGTAAATTTGCTGTCCCCTCAAAATTACTCAACACACTGCCATTAATGTCTAAACCGCTGGCAACAAAAGCGAGTACACCCCTAAGTGAAAATGTTTAAATTGGGCCCAATAAGCCATGTTCCCTCCCTGGTGTCATGTGACTCATTAGTGTTATAAGGTCTTAGGTGTGAATGGGGAGCAGGTGTGTTAAATTTGGTGTTATCGCTCTCACTCTCTCATACTGGTCACGGGAAGTTCAACATGGCACCTCATTGCAAAGAACTCTGAGTATCTGAAAAAAAATAATTGCTGCTCTATATAAAGATGGCCTAAGCTATAAGAAGATTGCCAAGACTCTGAAACTGAGCTGCAGCACAGTGGCCAAGACCATACAGCAATTTAACAGGACAGGTTTGACTCAGAACAGGCCTAGCCATGGTCGACCAAAGAAGTTGAGTGCACATGCTCAGAGTCATATCCTGGGGTTGTTTTTGGGAAATAGATGAATGAGTGCTGCCAGCATTGCTGCAGAGGTTGAAGGTGTGGGGAGTCAGCCTGTCAGTGCTCAGATCATACACTGCATCAAATTGGTCTGCATGGCTGTCGTCCCAGAAGTTAGCCTCTTCTAAAGATGATGCACAAGAAAGCCTGCAAATAGTTTGCTGAAGACAAGCAGACTAAATGGAAATGAAAATGGATTGCTGGAACTATGCCCTTTGGTCTGATGAGATTAAGATAAACTTATTTGGTTCAGATGGTGTCAAACGTGTGTGGAGGCAACCAGTTGAGGAGTACAAAGACAAGTGTGTCTTGCCTACAGTCAAGCATGGTGGTGGGAATGTCATGGTCTGGGGCTGCATAAGTGCTGCCGGCACTGGGAGCTACAGTTCTTTGAGGGAACCATGAATGCCAACATGTACTGTGACATAGCAGAGGATGATCCCCTCCTTTCGGAGACTGGGCTGCAGGGTTGTATTCCAACATGATAATAACCCCAAACACACCTCCAAGGTGACCACTGCTTTGCTAAAGAAGCTGAAGGTAAAGGTGATGGACTGGCCAAGCATGTCTCCAGACCTAAACCCTATTGAGCATCTGTGGGCACCCTCAAATGGAAGGTGGGGGAGCGCAAGGTCTCTAACATCCACCAGCTCCATGATGTCGTCATGGAGGAGTGGAAGAGGAGTCCAGTGACAACCTGCGAAGCTCTGGTGAACGCCATACCCAAGAGGGTTAAGGCAGTGCTGGAAAATAATGGTGGCCACACAAAATATTGACACTTTGGCCCCATTTGGACATTTTCATTTAGGGGTGTACTCACTTTTGTTGCCAGCGGTTTAGACATTAATGGCTGTGTGTTAAGTTATTTTGAGGGGACAGTAAATTTACACTGTTATACAAGCTGTACACTCAATACTTTACATTGTAGCAAAGTGTAATTTCTTCAGTGTTGTCACATTAAAAGCTATAAAAAATATTTACAAAAATGTGAGGAGTGTACTCACTTTTGTGAGATACTGTAAGTGATAAACACCCAGAGGATCTCAGCTTGCATTAACATTTTTCACTTATATGATACACTATTGTTTTTATATGTGTAAGGCAGAAATCAAATCTTTAAAGAGACTGTCACTGTCCAATGAGGGGAAAGTGGTTTAGACCATTTAAACCCTACCTACCTATAGCTCCCCTCCTGGATACAGGCTGGAGTACACAAGGATCACAGCCTGGATGCAGGCTGGAGTAAACATGGATCAGAGGATTGAATGCAGGCTGGAATACACAATGATCAATGAAGAAACAGCACTGGGGAATCCTAGGGTAATAGACAATGCAAGAAGGCACTAGGGAACAAGCCATACACTGGCCTTATAAGACAGAGCCCATGATTGACTGCAGAAACAGAAAGCCAGCAGCCACACTCACAGGGTAAAAACCAGGCACTGAAGTGTACGACAGTTGAGTATGACAGCTTCTGAGTATGGGGAAGAATGTGATCATCTCCAAGCATGCAGTGCTTGGGTCTAGTGGCCAATCATTAAACCTGGACACTGTCATGGAGAGGACAATGGCATTAATCCTGTGTGAGCTTAGACAGTAAATAGAGGAGTTGGGCTTTAAAAAGGCACTCTGATTTTGTGATAAAGTTTTGTTATAGCTGTAACTAAAACCTTTTTTTAATCTATTTTGCATAGAGTGGGAAATGGTTAGCAACCCTGCCAGGTTTGTTTGTTTTTTGCTGTAGATTTCCTTTGAGATACTTCCTTTCACTCCTGTCTATCCTTGAGACATATTAGGAAGTGAGCGAAAATCCCTTTTAGACAGTTATGACAAGAACAGGTGCCCATATTGAAAGATCTCTCCCTCTCTTCATGTTGATACAACTGTAAATCTTTGGATTTTGTAACATTTTCTGTACTTGTGATAATGGTCACCAAGACAAATAGAGAGCACAAATCTACCACTAACACAAGTCCATAGCTAGAGAAGGAAGAGACAATACCATAAAAGCTCTCAATATCCATCACTGGCTCAACCAAAAGAAAAAGCAAGGATTCTTCCTGTCTTTAGATGCTGAAAAGGCGTTCGACAGAGTGGCCTGGGACTTTATTCAAGCAGTATTACAGAATATTGGACTTCCCCAAATAATGCTATCGTACATAAAAGCACTATACTCCTCACCCTCAGCTAGAGTCCATGTCAATGGCCACCTGTCGGACGCCTTTAACCTCAACAATGGTACCAGAAAGGGTTGCCCACTATCTCCCCTCCTCTTTGTCCTAACTTTAGAACCCCTGTTAAACAAAATAAGATCCAATCCTGACATCAAAGGAATACCCATATCCGACCACACATATAAAATAGCTGCTTTCGCTGATGATTTACTACTCTTCCTTTCAGAACCCCTTACATCCATCCCCAACCTATTGAAAGACCTAAACAAATTCCAATCAATATCAAACCTCAAGATTAATTACTCAAAGTCATTCGCTCTTAACATAACCTTATCTAAAGATACCGTCCAAAAATGCCAGAGTAATTTCCCATTTAAATGGGCCAAGGATTATATCACGTATTTAGGCATTAAACTACCCCACTCATTAACAAATCTTTTTCAGTATAATTTCGCCCCCACCCTTAAAGAAGTAAAGGAAGATTTAAAAAGATGGAATGTCCTAAATGTATCCTGGTTCGGGAGGGTTTCACTAATTAAAATGACTATACTCCCTCGCTTTTTATACCTGCTTCAAACCATACCCATAAAAATCCCCAACTCCTTCTTTAACTCTTTCAGGCAGGCCTGCTCTGCCTTTATATGGCGCAACAAACAACCCAGAATAAAATATGACATTCTAACCTCACCCAAAAACAAAGGTGGGTTAGCGCTCCCAGACCTCAGGCGATATTACTGGGCAACTCACCTCACTAGAATAGTTGACTGGAACATCCACAAACTAATTAAAGAATGGGTGTTGCTAGAACATTCCATCTCCCCGCAAAACCTAAATACCTTACCCTGGTTACACCCTCAACATATAAATTCACAAATCAAACAACATCCTCTCATAGGTCCTACTATAGCTATATATCTTAACACTCTTAAAAAATTCAACCCAAATCCCTGGTCCAGCCCCCTAACCCCAATAAGAGAAAACCCTGACTTCCCCCCGGGCATGAGCAAATCATTCCTGGGCGATATCTGGCCTGAAAAAGAGGTACTAGCAACACACTTTTTTTCTGACAAATCCTTCATCTCATACGACAACTTAAACGCCTCCATATCCCCCAAGAAAATTCCTCTATGGATATATTTGCAAGTGAGGAATTTCCTCAACAAGCCCTCCACCATCAACCACTGGATGAGAAAACTCTCTATCCTCGAAGAACTATGCACCAGTCACTCTCCACAAAGACACCTAATATCAACCTTATATTCCTCCACACACACAGACGAATTAGCGCTCTCAAACCATGTTCGCATATCATGGGAACAGGACCTAAATACTCCACTTTCACATGAAGATTGGAAACTTATATGCCTCTATACACACAAAGGTTCCCTTAATGTAGCAACACAAGAATGTGGATATAAAATCATCACTAGATGGTACAGAACCCCAGAATTACTAAGCAAATATTATGCTTCCAATCCAAATCGATGCTGGCGATGTGACGCTGAAGGAGGCTCTTTTCTTCATATATGGTGGTCTTGCCCTCAGATCCAGACTTTCTGGCGAATGGTTCACTCCACCATTAAAACTGTTACTAAAGAGAATGTGGAATTTTCACCTGCACTATATCTAATTCATCACACTTCATCACCAAAAAAAAAATATTTAAAATCATTGACAATGTTCATGATCAACGCCGCCAGACACTGTATCCCTCGCCACTGGCGCTCTTCCCATATTACTACGAAGGAAGAATGGTTCAGGAGACTGAACTACATCGAAAAAATAGAGGAGCTCATCAACATATCCAACGAAACCCTTTCCAAATTCACTAAGACATGGCATATCTGGCAACAATATAAGACGCTGACTGGCATAGACAGTACCTAATCTCCCAATTACACTATCTAGTTTACCCCTAAGATAAACATTGGTCTGGAGGCGCGAGGGAGCAGACAGGGGGCGGCTGGTCCGTTCCCCCATTCTTGAAAAATACCCAATACCTGTCCCACTCTAAACCTATCCTAATACTCTTCCCCCCCCAATTTCCCCCCCCATCCCATATTTTCAACCCCCCAACCACCATACCTTCTCATATTTTCGCTTTGGACGAGATGATGAGAAAACACCTAAAGACAATTATAGTGCTATCCATAGCAATACGTTTAACTACACCCCCTTACCGTTCCTATTACCATTATCCATAACAAATTCCCTACTCCCTTTCCTAAACAAACTGATACATAAAATCACCCAAGTGAGAACGAAGATATAGAAGTCTATCATGCTTATCTTCTATCGGTTCTCCCCAACAATAAATATCACAAACAAAGATTGTGATGCCTTTAACTAATAATTTTCCATACTAGAGAGACACGTTTATTACTTACCATTTGCTTAAAATGATGTTTGACATTTTGTATCTGATGTACTTTATTGTCGAATGCAACAACTGTCAGATCCTGTATTTTTGTACCCTTCTGATTGTAACATGTTACTTTTCAATAAAAACTTTATGTAACAAAAAAAAAAAAAAGTCCATAGCTAGCCCAATGTAAACCTGTACTCTAGCCACAAGGGGCAGACTAACATATGGACTGTTCAGCACCACCATATGGTGCCTGCTCTTACCCCCCACCAAACTTCACCAAAGTGAATCCATGTAAGGCAACTCAGGGCTATAGAGCATGCACCTCCATTTGCTGCTTGCATTCTGACTTTAAGGCCTCAAGCACATGGAACTTAAAAACGCTGCTTATACAGGCGTTCTGCATTTTTTTTTTTTTGCCTGTAAAAGCACTTCTATGTTATCAATGTGACCATGTACACATAGAATGCATTCATACTCAAATGCATAAAAGCACATAAATATTGTAACTTTTAAGATTTTTTTTCCTGCCAAATTCTTGACCCTGGGTGTGCTTTGTGCATTATTTCCATATCTTTGTAGTAATCCAGTGTGAAACTCTTTCTTTGTGCAGAAGCTTCCCGCAGTCAAGGCTAGTCACTGCTGCTCTTTCTCCTTTTAAAGTTTACTGTTCTTGTAGTGGGTTGACCTGTTGGGTCCTTCCTACAACTCCGCTCTCTGCACAGGCTATGTGCAGCACAGTAATGATGTCACTGTTACTTTTACAAGGTAATTGTCAGGAAAGAACTGGCCAAAGTGCAGGTGAAGGCTCAAGGCACCTGCAGAGGCAGATCTGTAAGTGCTCGCCTTGCTTTGCATAGATGTGCGTATGCGCGCTCGTACTCATACCCGCTGCTAACACTTGGTGCTAAATGCAGCAGCTGTATTAACCAGTGCTGTCTGATCTACAGCTATTTCCATGTTCCTGCAACTGTTCATGTGTTTCAATTCTGTAATTGATCTGACTTGTCCTGACCATGCTTGAATGCTACCTGCCCTGACCCTGGCTTGTCTCTGGTTTCTGCTCTGCCTCCTGCTCATCTGCCTACTTAGCGTTGCTGACCTCTGCCTGTATCCTGACCATTTTCTGCCTGCATCTGACCATCTGTTGCTGACCTGGCTTGTTTGACCACACATCTAGTTATCTGTCTGTTCTGCTCTGCATGTTCCCTGGTCCCTGCTGGTTCCTCGTCTGCCATGTTCTGTCAGTTTCTCCAGCACCTGGAGCACCGTGGCCGACTGCTGTCCGCCCAGTCATCGTGGTTCACAATCG
>BLSH010522711.1:572326-590255 GCA_018402905.1 Glandirana rugosa
GAGTGTAGGCCCTCCCCCCCAGATTCCAGTGCAGAGTTCCATTCACCTCACCCTGTACTCTGCACCCATCTCATTCTGCACCCACCTCACCCTGCACTGTGCACGTAGCTCACCCTGCACTGTGCACGTAGCTCACCCTGCACTGTGCACGTAGCTCACCCCTGCACTGTAAACGAAGCTCACCCCTGCTCTGTGTGCCTAGCTCACCCCTGCACTGTGTACCTCTGCACTGTGCACCTAGCGCACCCCTGCCCTGTGCACCTAGCGCAACCCTGCGCTGTGCACCTAGCGCACCCCTGTGCTGTGCACCTCTGCACATAGCGCACCTCTGCACATAGCGCACCCCTGCGCATAGCGCACCCCTGAACCCTGCACTCTGTACATAGCGCGCCCCTGAACCCTGCACTCTGTACGTAGTGCACCCCTCAGCCCTGCACTCTGCATGTAGCTCAACCCTGTACTCTGCACATAGTGCCCCCCAAACTGTGCACTCTGCACGTAGCACACCCCCAACCTTCGCTCTGTACATAGCGCACCCCTGCACTCTGTACCTAGCATACCCTTGAACCATGCATTCCCCCTGTCAACTCTGCATGTAGCACACCTTTCAACTATGCACTTTTTATGTAGTGCACCCCTCAATGCTAGTGTAGTTTGGCCACATCCACAATTTGATGCAGAGGTTATGATGT
This sequence comes from Glandirana rugosa, assembly GCA_018402905.1. Classification (NCBI taxonomy): domain Eukaryota; kingdom Metazoa; phylum Chordata; class Amphibia; order Anura; family Ranidae; genus Glandirana; species Glandirana rugosa. The sequence goes on from BLSH010522711.1 coordinate 573,019, forward strand.
GCAGCAACATCTAGCAACCAACCAGTGAGAAATATTGATGTGCAGTAACCTCTAGCAACTAATCAGTGAGTGGTAATGATGTGCTGTAACCTCTGGCAGCCAATTGCAATCCCTGCCTGATCTTCTGCAGTAAACTCATTTTGAGTCTAGCTGGGGGGGGGGGCAAGAAAATGTTTGCCCAGGGTCCAATCGGTATTAAAGACGGCCCTGGCAGAGATCCCAGTTTCAAGTCCAGGCCCTGACAAAAGGAGCATTTGTGCTGAAGCAAGGTGCGTGGTTCCAACATTTGAGAGAAAAGGGCCTGGGAATGTGGCACTTATAACTCAACACTGTCTCCATAAGATATGAGTGAGTGACTCACCTGACCAAACTCTTCTTGAAGCTGGCATATCACTTTTGAGGGACTTACCCTTGGAGCTTACACCCCTCAATATTGTTGTGTGCCCAGATGCACACATATGAATGCTATTCTACATTTCATAATTAATCTACACTCTAGACCCATCTAAATAAGTGATATTATCTTATTATCAAACTGTTTCAAGTACTCAATGTAGTGAACATTTTAATTTCCTTATGTATTTAAAAAAAAACTGTGATACCTTCAGAATTTCAGCTGTATCAAATGCACCCCTTTTTTCAAAACATGCGGATTTACCAATGCTCTGATATGCAAATGTAAGAATTTTGTTCAAAAGTCAATAGCTAACTTCTCATCACCACCTCTAAACACTCACATCGCATGTTGATGTATGAGCTGTGACACATCTGTAAAAAGGAAGAGCTGAGGACTGGAGTCCTTATGCATGGGCTTTAATAAATGACTGGCTTCATCCTCTTTATGCTGGGGTAAGAGGCAAGATGGCAGAAACCAAAGACGGAATCACTGGGTCTTTGTCAGTAGACTAAATGACAGTGACAGCTCTGCTCTGAATTTAAGAGCAATGCAGCATTATTGCTACACCATCACAGGAAACTACAGCAGGTGGACTTCATTGGCAGGAATTTGTGGGACTTTTCAGAGGAACTAAGACACTTACAGTTTGTAAGTGCAGATGCACTAATATTTAAGTGTTGTGGCACATTTTTCTAAATAGGAGGTTATAGTTTTTCTTTAAAGACATAACATACTTTTGATGAACCAGAATGATTTGATACATGCCCTAGGAGTGATGAGTTTGACTTTTTTGATCTGTTATTGTCTCTTTACCATGAATAGGCATAATCTTGTAGAACAGATCATATAACAACTGTAGATGCAAAAGAGTAATGCATAAATATTAATAGACAAAACCAACTTCTCAATTTCCCAGCAGACTGATTTTAGAATCCCGTGTAGCAGAGCAATAAAAAATGTAACAGCCACCAGTAAAATGAATTTGCATAGCATGTACAACTATATGCATGACCCCCATTATTCCCTCAGCTGATGCTGTCCTGTTGCTTAACCCTTTTGCTGCCAGAGCCGTTTTTGCGCTTTTTGCACACGTTTAAAAAATCATTTTAGGCCCGAAGATTACACCCCCAAACATTATATATTTTCTGAAAGCAGGCACCCTCGAGAATAAATTAGTGGTAGTTCCAATTTTTTATGTCACATGATGTTACCGCAAAGGTCTAGGAAACGCATTCAATTACCCAAATTTTTGGTAAAATATAAAAGATGAGATTGCACCAAGTAAATAGATACCCAACATGCCAAACCTTAATTTTTTGTGCGCCCTGTGAAATGGCATCAAGCTTCAGTACCCTATATTTTCTATAGGTGACGCTTCAGAAGCCCCCTATAGGTATCAATTTAGCGTTACGGAGGAGGTCTTGTGTTAGAATTATTGCTCTCACTCCGGCGTGCACGACAATATGTAACATGTGTATCACAATCAACGTTTTCAAGTGCAGGTGCCCCGATGCATGCTTTTACATTCATGTGTGTGCATTTGTGGGGGGTGGGGGGGACTCAAACTTTTTTTTGGGGGGGGGGGTTTATGTGTTTGAGTGTAACTTTATTTTTTGCAAATCAAATAGGGGACAAAAAGTCCCCTATGTGATGTTTTTATCGTGACAGGTTCTCTTTATTGGGGTATGCTTGTCTCCTCTTTGCTCCACTAAATGTTTTGTAATGCAGATCGCATTACAAAACATTATTTCCCGGCTGAGCAAGCCAGGGACGCTGAGAGCTTGACCCGGAAGTGACATTACAGCGATCAGCATCTCACATACAGGACCTGTCAGCTCGAGATCCCCGCTCTGTCATCTGGATGATTTCTGGTAACTATCCCCGCTCTGCACTGAGAGATGGCGGGCAGCGGCGGCAGTGGTGGTGTGGGGGTGGTGCTGGCAGGGAGCAGAGGAGGAGGAAGGAGGAGGAGGACACCACCTCCATGGGTGGCACAGACCGGTGGCTGTGAGACCCCCTACACCCACTACAGCGAGCAGGGAGGAAATATAAATCCCTGCTTGCTTTAGAGAACTACTAGTGGGAAGTAACAAGACCACTGGCTGAGGATACAGGAGGAATAGCAGCCAGTGGTCTTACAAACAGGATATCACAGGGCAGTTTTTCAGCAAGATCAGCAGGCTACTGCAGAGGAACTACCAAGTTCAGAAGAAGATGGATGGCGTAGTTGGTGAAGGTAGGAGATCAGCAACAAGGACATGGGAAAATGTTTTTTCCTGGAATTCTGCTTTAAATGTGGCCTCTGTACTGGACATTTTCAGTCATTAAACTAGCATGCTGAAGCATTCGCTCATGCCTGGGATCCAGATCCTAGTATTACATACAATGATGTCATGCTTAGGTGCTGTTGGGTCTCTGTGGGAAAAACCTAAAAAAATGTCAGGTCTTACAATGTGCACCTACACTACCTTTGTTCCCTTAATCATGCAGACCTGTCACTCTACACATCTCCCTTGAATTTATCTCTGTGATAGCCCTTGGCTGTGATAGTAAGTATTTCTCTTTAGCAAAGAGGATGTCAAAGGACATTTCATACACTTGCCAAGCCTAGTAGTAGCTGGTCACATTTATCTTCAAGCTAAAAGAAGCCACAGGGGATATCTGTGGACTGAACTGCGCTCTCCCACAGGTGGTGTGTGTTGATTACAATCAATTAACCATGTGCCTCACTGGGAGGAAAATTGGTATTTAAAAAGCGCACAGTGTGAATGAATTGTCATGCACAAAAACAATAGCATATAAAGCCCAGAGTGACTAAAGGAGTCTGGGGGGAATGTACACTCCATAAACAAAATGAGCCTGGTCCCCGGCGACTCCTTACATATTTACATAGTTGGGGTTGAAAAAAGACACAAGTTCACCCAGTCCAACCTGTGTGTGTGCTTATATGTTAATAGTACATTGTGTACCCCTGTATGTTGTGGTCGTTAAAGTGCCCATCTAATAATTTTTTTAAATGATCGATGCTCCCCACTGAAACCACTGTTTGTGGAAGAGAATTCCACATCCTTACCACTCTTACAGTAAAGAACCCTCTATGCAGTTTAACCACTTCAATACCGGGCACTTAGAAACAGTTCCAGAATTGCGTGGTCGCGTGGCGTTGTACAAAAACAAACTTTTTATCATTTTGTTCCCACAAATAGAGCTTTCTTTTGGTGGTATTTGATCACCCCTGCAGTTTTTTTTTTTTTTGCGCTATAAAAAGAAAAGACCGAAAATTTTGAAAAAAAAAACAAATTTTCTTTGTTTCTGTCACAAAACTTTGTATAAAGTACATTTTCTCCTTCACTGACGGGCACTAATGTGGCTACACTGATGGGCACTGATGAGGCTAGACTGACGGGCACTGATGAGGCAGTACAGATTGCCACTGATGAGGTGGCACTGATAAGGTTGCACTGATGATGGGGCACATATGCAGCACTGATGGGCGGCACTGACAAGCAACACTGATGGGCACTGATACATGGCACTGATATGCGGCACTGATGAACACTCATAGGTGGCACTGATAAGTGGCACTGGGCACTGATGGGCACTGATAGGTGGCACTTTTAGGTGGCACAGGTGGGCACTAATAGGTGGCAGTGGTGGGCACTGGTGCAACAAGCACTGTTAGGGATGGCACTGGCAGGCATCATACATGGGCACAGTGCCATCCCTACAGTGCACTATATTGCTCTTACCTGGTGGTCTAGTGGGGGCTCCCTGGTGGTCCTGGGCGGCCTCTGTTTTCCTTCCCTGGTGGTCCTGGGTGGCCTCTTTGCGATGTCTGGGGGGGGCTCCCTGGTGGTCCTGGGCAGGCTCCCTGGTGGTCCAGTGGGGTGATCCTGAGGGTGGCTGCGCTGATAAATGTTCAGCGCAGCCCCCCCCTGTCAGGAAAGCAGCCGATCGGCTCTCCGCTGCTCAGGTCTGCAGACCTGAGCAGAGGAAAAGCCGATAAACGGCTCTTCCTATTTACACTGTGATCAGCCGTGATTGGTCACGGCTGATCACATGGTAAAAGGCTTCGGATGGAAGCCTTTTACCTCGATTAGTAATGCGGTGGGTCAGACTGACCCACGGCACCACCGATCGCCGCGATGCGCACCCCCAGGGGCGTGCGATTGTGGATTATCCTGAGGATGTCAATAGACGTCCAGTCAGGATAATGAACCCCCCGCCCGGACGTCATTTGTCTATGCGCCGGGCGGGAAGTGGTTAACGTTATACCACTTCTCTTCTTATTTTAGCGAATGGCCTTGTGTCCTTTTAAATTCCCTTTCACAGAAAAGCTTTTTCCCTATTGTGGGGTCACCAGTACGGTATTTGTACATTGAAATCATATCCCCTCTCAAGCGTCTCCTCTCCAGAGAGAATAAGTTCAATGCTTGTTGTCTTTCCCCATAGTTCCCCACTTTAGGGAGTACAAATTTGGGGGTACAGTATTATCCAGCACTACAGAAGAAAAAGATTTGGGGGTGCTTATTTCAGATGATTGCAAAAAAACAAACAGTGTTACCAGGCAGTGGGAAAAGCAAATAGAATTCTGGGATGTATCAATAGAGGGATCACCAGCAGGAGGAAAGAGGTTCTGATTCCTCTATATAGATCTTTAGTGAGACCTCACTTAGAATATGGTGTCCAGTTCTGGAGACCACACTTACAAAAAGATATTGATAAGATAGAACAAGTTCAGAGACGGGTAACAAAAATGGTGAAAGGTCTGGGGGATAAAACATATCAAGAGCGACTTCAGGAACTTAATATGTACAGTCTGGAGGAAAGAAGAGAAAGGGGAGACATGATTGAAACCTTTAAATACATCAAGGGGATGAATAAGGTTCAGGAGGGCAGTCTTTTCAATATGAAACCAAAATCAAGAACACGGGGACATGACCTCAAACTAATTGGAGGGAAGTTCAAAACTAATCTTAGAAAGTATTATTTTACTGAAAGGGTGGTTGATGATTGGAATAAACTACCAACAGAGGTTGTGAGACAGTCAACAGAAAATGGCTTCAAACATGCTTGGGATAAACATAAATCTGTAGTCAGACAACAAGGTTAATGGAAAACAAAAAAAATAAATAAATAAATAAAACAAAAAGGGCAGACTCGATAGACTACTCAGTGGTTTTCTGCCGTCACTTTTCTATGTTTCTATAGTTGAGATCCTTCAGTCCCTTTATTAGTTTTGTTGCCCTGGCTCTTGTCATCTCCTCCTGCAGTGTCGGTATCTCCAGCAGCAAAAAAAATTGGACCCACCCTCCAAGGAAAGGGACTTTAAGGCATACACAGATTGGAGATATACAAACACCAAGGATCATACAAATTCTAAATATTTATTATAAACATAACATTACTAAAAATAGGCCACATGGCCCAGATATAAGCACTGATAAAATTGAAGATAATATGGACTAAACATGACAAAACAAGACAAGACAAAGCAGTAAAACACTGTGCTAAGACATATGGTGGTAGGAGAACCCCCACAGTCGGAAATAGGCTGCAAAAACATCCAACGCGTTTCGAGGCAGTTGACGGGCTCTTCTTCAGGGATGTCTATGGTTGGGGTTCTGCAATATACAGAATTGCAGTAAATGACATGATAGCACAGCGATTTAAATGTATACAATACATGGCTTAAAATAGAAGGAACAGTATGCATGTAACTAACCGTTTTAGGCTATGCAAACCAAGTAAGGCACCATAAGGCCCTCTCTGAGTAAAAAGAGGGTGGATCTTCACGTATAATTTCGCACTGTCAGGGGTGTTGATAAAGATTATTTTGAAAAATTCCTCCTGCGGGTGGTTTACTTATGCCATACATGTAGGGGCTGAACCGGAAGCTGAAAAAAGGAAGATGGTAGTATAACCGATGAACGTGCCGTACCTTTTCTTTTTGCTAGTCTAGCATTTATCACACATCTCGGTAACCATGTGACTCCCTCATGCCCCCTGTGTATTTCTCTCCTCCCTTCTCTTCTCTCCCCTTTAGCTGATTTGGAACCTGACTATGCTTCGGCTTCCCTCCTCATTGGATGTTTCTCTCCCCCGCCCACTTTGACCAATATGCCTTAGGCGGACCCGAGTCGGCTTGCACACTGATGTAAGTCCAAACAATATACGTATATATACACATGGACCCCGGGGGGGGGAGTTTGTACCACATTGGTGGATCATGGGGGCTTTTTGAACCTTGACCCTTATCTCTGATATTATATTAGGGATTGTTTTGAATTATTATTATTATACAGGATTTATATAGCGCCAACAATTTACGCAGCTCTTTACAACTTGAGGGTAGACAGTACAAATGCAATACACTTAAATAAAGTAGGAATCAGAGGGCCCTGCTCGTTAGAGCAGAATTAAATATAATAATTTAAAGGAGCCAGCCATGTTATCATATAATGAGCTACAATGAGCAATAATGTATAACATGGGTCACTTGTACACCTGGATGCATCTTTGTATCTATATTTGGTCACCTTAACTCTCTAGATAGGGAATTTGTTCACATTTGGGACACATTCTGCCAAGCCCACCTTCCCCGCTTGATGCTGACTTTGGGTGCCGAGATCAATAAGCGGCACGTTCATCGGTTATACTACCATCTTCCTTTCTTCAGCTTCTGGTTCAGCCCCTACATGTATGGCATAAGTAAGCCATCCACAGGAGGAATTTTTCAAAAAAATCCTTATCAACACCCCTGACAGTATGAATTTATATGTGAAGATCCACCCTTTTACTCAGAGAGGGCCATATGGTGCCTTACTTGGTTTGCCTAGCCTAAAACGGTTAGTTACATGCATACTGTTCCTTCTATTCTAAGCCATGTATTGTATACATTTAAATTGCTGTGCTATCATGTCATTTACTGCAATTCTGTATATTGCAGAACCTCAACTGTAGACATCCCTGAAGAAGAGCCCGTCAACTGCATCGAAACTCGGATGTTTTTGCAGCCTCTTTCCAACCGTGGGGGTTCTCCTCAAAACACTGTCTTAGCACAGTGTTTTACTGCTTTGTCTCATCTTGTTTTGTCCATATTATCTTCAAATTTATCAGTGCTTATATCTGGGCCATGTGGCCTATTTATAGTGATGTTACGTTCATAATAAATATTTAGAATTTTTACGATCCTTGGTGTCTGTATATCTCCAATTCGTGCATGCCTTTAAATCCCTTTCCTTGGAGTTTTTTTTTTCCAATTTTTGTTCAGTTTTGGGATGTTGGCATACATTCAGAGTTACCTCCACTCCTGCTTTTCGTATCTCCAGCAGCAGCCATCGTTTCTCCCCGGGCTGTGGCTAAGGTAGGGAGTCAGATGTCCCTTGCATGGGCTTTACATCAGCTTCTCATCCTGCTTCTCACCGAACTACCTCTCTCATTTGTTTGTGAGTGTATTATTTTATTGTTTTTCATCATTTAATCTCCCTCATGTTACTGCACTATGAGGTGTGCTCTTTTTTTCTTTTGTCTTGTTCCACATTTATCTTCAATATAAAGATAGATGGTATGTCAGTTAATAGAAACAACCAGTGAATTATACAGTAACAAGGCCAAAAAAGGGGACTTTGAAGTCTCACAAAAAGGTGTTAAAAATATATATACATTTTTATTATGTCCAAAACAGTATAAATGTTAAAACCACATATATAAAAACAAAGATTTCCGCATTCTCATACAGTACTATTAACACCCCCTAGTAGCCAGCCAATAATCATTGAAAATTCAATACAGTTTGCATATCGTAATTCAAACCCAAAAAGACCAGGGCTCAATGAGGATTTACAATAATCAAAATATGTTTTCTTATGGATATGGCCCAAACTTGACTCTACGTGTTTCGCTTGTTGCTTCTTCAGGAATGGGGTGAGGGTAATAATATTGCTATAAAAAATGCTGTTCATTAACGTAACAGCACAAGGCACCCTAAAGATTACCCATATGATGGGGGTTAATAGGGAGCAGGGTAATGCAGACAAAACCCACACAGCCACTCTTTGTGGCCTTATATAATGTTACTCATGTTGGAGGTACACTTACAGTGACATTGTGGCTGGTACATTACTGTACACTACCACTGTATACCAGGGATGTGCAGGCAGGAGAGGCAGGTAAAACAGAGCCTCACCTGCTGTGAACATAAAAAAACACAAAACAGGGTCGAGCTTTGAGGGTCGTAGCTCAGCGACCTGGGGTAGGTAGCCAAAGTCCAACCCCACCACTGGTCAAAATTTGGGGCTCCTGTCACCTATGAATCCGGAGATACGGGGCTCCTTGCGCAGCCTGTCAGAAGCTACATACAGAGTGGCCAGTTTAAATACAAGCTGGCATACGCTGTTTGCAGCAGACTGAGAGGATGAGCTCAGAGTGCCTTTGACTTCTTGCCAGAGCACTGAGCTTAATGGACAGCTTGAAACCTTGGACCAGTGTTAAAGTACCATTGGTCCAAGCTGTCCTATAAAATGCTACAGTGGAGGCTCTCCTCTCACTGCAGTGTCATAGAAGGGGGTATGTGTCTAGACAAATGCTCCCTTCCAGGTCAGCCCTTTTAACTACAAGGAAACAACATGGGTTTATGGGTATAAGGTTTACCCATAATCCCATATTTTTCTCATACAGTTAAGAGGGAGATTTGCTGCTGCTGAAAAGGTACTTTTTAATCAAGCTAAATCATATATTATTATGCTATATGTTATAACATAATTTATTAGTTATCTATTTACTATGAAATTACTGATTTGAAGTTAGAACTTCAAACTTCAGTAATTTGTCCATTAAGCCACCTGCTTGAGTACAGTTTTTGAAAATATAGTAAATTACCTTAAAAACAATATATAATAATTATTTGTATATTACTTACTTATGGTAATTAACCACTTGCCACCCAGGCTAATTCTGACACTTCTCTCCTACATGGAAAAATCATATTTTTTTTGCTAGAACATTACTCAGAACCCCTAAACATTATATATATATTTTATTAGACACCCTAGAGAATAAAATGGAGTCCGTCGCAACTTTTTGTTACATGGTATTTGCTCAGCAATTTTTCAAACGTAAAAATAACACACATTTAAAACATCAGCGGTTGTTATATAACCGTCATCCTAAATGAAATGTGTCTATACAGAACTACCAATGGTAAAAGTTCATAAATTGGCTAATTTATGAGCCAATTTATGAACTTTTACCATTGATAGCGCTGTATAGACACATTTCATTTAAGATGACGGTTATATAACAACCGCTGATGTTTTAAATGTGTGTTATTTTTATGGTTGAATTTTTATATAATACGGCTGCATTCAATCAATTTAGGCTTTACTAAGGGTACCTTTGGCGCTGATTAGTGTGATTATTAGGAGTCCCAATATACTTGCACTACAATTAATACAATTTTTCAAACGTGTTTTTTTTTGGAAAAAAACTTTCATGAATAATAAAAAAACCACTAACCTTAGCCCGATTTTTTTTGTATAATGTGAAAGATGATGTTATGCTGAGTAAATAGATACCAAACCATACACTTAAAAATTGCGCACACTTGTGTAATGGCGCCAAACTTCAGTACTTAAAAATCTCCATAGGCGACGCTTTCAACGTTTTTACAGGTTGCATGTTTAGAGTTACAGGGGAGGTCTAGTGCTAAAATGATTGCTCTCACTATAATGTAACCTGTGTGTATCTGGCTCTGATACTAGATAGTGCCTCACCGGCCACTGACCTCACTGCACATCCCTGCTGTATACTATATATAGGGCAAAGGCAAGAATTGCTCTTGGTACGGATTGACAATCCATGCATCTCCCCCCCATTTATTCTTATTTACAGTGTAACAAAATGTCAACTTTTCCTTTTTGATTAGTTGTTATTACTTTGATCATTTCATGTTCATGAAAAGTTTTCCTTAACAATAATAATGCATTCTTCTGTCTCAGATGTTTGAAGCATTAGAGAAAAATTTTCATTGTTCTGCAAAAAAAAAATAATAAACATAAAAACAATTAACTTGAGATTAACAAAGAAGCTATAGTTTTGGTTTTCAGTAAATGAACATTTGAATTTATTATTGCAGCATTTATTTAAAAGTAATCCTGTGATTGCCTTTATTTACATGGTGCTTGTTCCTTATTTTCATAACTATACAAGGAAACTAAAGTTTTATATTTAAGTAAAAGCATATTCTGAGTTATTATTGCAGGAGTTACTTGGAAGTAATCATGTGATTGCATTTTAGTTATATGCTGCTGATTTTATATTTTATATATTTATGTCAAAACACAAATTTGCATACTAACTGAAGTCACGTGGTCAAGAGAAGATTCATTTTGCAAAGAGAAATATTAGCTCAGTCAATGAGGTAAAGTTGTGGTAAAATAAATCATTCAATCGTGTGCAAGCAAAAAAAAAAACAGTTTTTTTTTCCTTGCATATGATTGAGCAGTGAATTTTTACTTTTCAAGAGAACGTGTCCTTTAGTAATTCAACCCAGTTGTGTAGAACTACAAAGAAGGAAGCCTGTATATGAAATTAGCAAATATGGTGACCTCTATCTATATACATACTGCATGTATTTATACACTATATACTTTCCAATAAAGCAGAACTCCTTCAAATCATGTTTTATAAAATTTCTAAAGTTGTTACTTGCATGTGTAGCCATACAGTTTAATTCAAGCTCTAGACCATTTAGATTGTAAGCTCCTTGAGGGTAGGGACAGGTGTAAATGCACAATATACGCATTTCTAAAGCGCTGCGTAAATTGACGGTATATATGTACCTAAAATGAATAAATAAATTTACTTGTTGCCAATTTGAGCATGTGTATTCAAAGTCCACACGGAGTGGTTACCATGGACCTAATCAAGTAACCTGTGCCGCATCCCTATTATTGACAAATAATTTTTAGGGCGGATGTAAAACTGGGAATTTATAGGCACCGTATGGACTACAAGAGTAGATATACGTAAAAAATATATAGTTTATTAGACAAATGATTAGGCCATATAAAAAAACAAAGCACAAAAAAACGCTGAAGCAATGGATGAATTACTGGTGGGTGATACCCCCTCCCCCAGCTTGTATAGGTAGGGAGCCCCCAATCAAAAAACAGTAATAAAATAATTAATATGTACAATCTGAACATCCAAGAAACTGTATAGCACCAATTTGATTGGTAGTGTAAACCACTGCCCGATCTGATAAATGGTGATACCCAAAAGGCGTGGGGGAAAAGAAGGGGAGAGAGGGGTAAGAGCCCGCAGTAAGTCAGCGACCCCTCCTCCCTTCTTGGGGGTTATCACCATTTATCAGATTTACCCCTGGTATCGCCATTTATCATATCGGGGAGTGGTTTACACCAGTGTTTCGCAACCTTTTTTCAGTCAAGGCACGCTTTAAAAATTATGGAAAATCTCGAGGCATCCTTTAAAAACTATGGACAGTCGTGAGGCACCCCATTTTAAAATGTAAAAACTATTCTATAGTTTTGCATAATGCAGCAACATCCACACACGTAGGGCACCCAACGTTAGATGAGATTTATTCTTCCAAAGTAAATACACTTTTGCAAACTGGTACTGACTAGTATTCCAATGTTTCTCTTCATCACTCAGCTAATGTGACCCCAGTGCTGAGGGAGAGGGTCAGGGTAGGTCCAAACAAGGATGCTATGCAGTTGACTGAAATCCTCCTTATTCAATTGATTATTCCAATGGTCGTTAGGACTTCGGCAGATAGAAGGTTGTAATGGTGTTAAGTCTTTGGATTTTTGGGTAATGTAGCTGTTTTGTTTACTGCAGGCCAGCGGTGTCCAAACTTTCAAAAGTAAAGGCCAAGTTACTGTCCTTCAGACTTTAAGGGGGCATATTGTGGCCAGTGGGGGTAGAAAATATCCTGGATTTAGAGGAAATAAAGAATGCCCCAGGTGTTGTGATTAGTGGGAGTATAGAAATGACATAGTGCCCATGGTCAGTAGAAGGGCATGGATTGATATAATGTTGGCGGAATAGTGCTAGAGGAGGAATAGTGCTAGAGGATGTTGGTGTCAGTGGATGGAATTTTGCTCCAGCCTTGGTGACAGTGAGAAGAATAGTGCCCCAAGGGCTGGATAAAGGCTAGCAAGGGGCTGCATTCGGCCAGTGGGCTGAAGTTTAAAGACCACTGCTATAGGCCCTATGATAAAAATAAACCACATTTAATGGTGGAAGGTGCAGCCACGATAATAAAAAAAAAATAGCTAGAAGATTGGAGAATGGATTATGATATTGCAGAGATTACTACTGAAATGCTGGGGGAGGGAGGGGTAGTAAGAAAGTTATTAGAACCATATAGTATGATGAAATGAAATAACGTATTGGTAAAAATATGAAATGCATGTTGACAAACAGAATCTACAAACTGGAATGTACAAATACCAACTGATATAACAGAAATGTGGCTTGTTAAAAATATTGACCGAAGCAAACCCGGAAAAGAGGTTCTCCTGTGTGAAACATTTTGCTGATGACCTTGAATTAATTTATATATGAAGACAATGAAAGTCCAATGCGCTATTATGGTTTGTTACAGGCCACTTCACAAAAATAACTATGCTAACATTCAAAAGCTGCTCAGCAAACAAAAACTGCTTATATATTTTGAGTGATTTCAATTAACTAGAATATTCTATCTAGTGGTTAGGGAAAACATACATAATTGTATTCATATTATAAAATAATCATTTCCTGCAACTGGTGGATATAAAAAAGCTACTCCATATATGTTAATTTCTATTAGTGCAAACCACATGTTACATGTTTGGGTGCAGGAACAACAGCGGGTAGAAAAGTATATGAATTTTCAGGACAGTTTAGATAAAATAGTTCAGGTGTAACTACTGGGGTCAATTTGATAATACTGAGATCCAGTCTGGTTAATAACAGTCAGGGAACTAGAAATTTTAGAAGCTGAAGTTCAGAAAAGGTACCCTATCCATGACTCTCAGGTTTCTTTATTTATACCTATAAAAATGTGTATGTAAAATTAGCCAAAATACTGTATATTTACCCCAAAAACAAAAAAAATAAACACAATTCAAGGGGTTGATTTTTCTTAAAGGCAAATAGTCTGTGCACTTTAGAAATGCAATTGCACTCTGCAGGGGAATTTACCTAAGAGCTCCGATAATGAGGTGAAGCTTCACTTTGCAAAGAATACCTAATCACATGCAAGGATATTAAAATAGCAGCATTTTTGCTTGCACGATTGGATGATGGAAGTCAGCAGAGCTTTCCATCATTTATCAAGCTCTGGAGCAAATTCCACTGCAGAGTGCATGGTCTAGTTGCCGTAAATCAAGTATCAATATCATCTCTACTGGCCATACACATCTTTGTAACTGAGAACATGATCTTTAGGCAAATTTCACTATACAGTACATGCTGTATGTTTCATGGTTATTGTATTTACTGGTTTTTAGGGTAAACAAATCCACAATTATTGCATAGGCAAATAAGAAAGGTTATTGAATAGGTAGTTCTCCATTGGTGTGCTGCTACATATGGGAATTACAAACTCTGCTTACATTTTCAAGCAGTTAAATTGCCATAGAGACATTACCTCTATATTTATTTTACTGTCTTCTGTAGTTTCTAAATAATTCTTTGGCTGAGGAATCCGTGGAAAACATGTTTTCACAATCCTATATGAAGGAAAAGTAATGTGACTGGTGAATTAAAACATGTATAATTGCTGCACAAGGCAATTTATAATTAAATGTCATTAAAATTATACTTCCATTGTTGTAGCTAAATATATATATATATATGAAGAGAAGGGACACAATCCCCAATGCAAAACGTTTACTGAATATCAATAATCCATACAATTTGGGACTAAAGCAGGATTTATGCATTATTGATATTTGGTAAACTTTTTGCATTGGAACTCATGTCCCTACTCTTCTTTTTATTTCAAATTGGTGAATAGTTGGGAGCTCACCATGACACCTCTCCTTGATTTACACAAGTTACAAGACGAGTGACTCACCCTACAATTGGATTTGTATATATATACATACTCACCGAACACTTTTAGGTACACCTTGCTAGTACCGGCTAGGACCCCCCTTTGCCTTCAGAACTGACTTAATACTCTATGGCATAGATTTAACAAGGTGTTGGAAACATTTCTCAGAGGTTTTGGTTCATATTGATATGATAGCATCACACAGTTGCTGCAGATTTGTCACCTGCACATCCGTGATGTGACTTTCCCGTTCCACCACATCCAAAGTGCTCTATTGGATTGAGATCTGGTGACCGTGGAGGCCATTGGAGTACAGTGAACTCATTGTCACATTCAAGAAACCAGTGGTGAGATGATTTGAGCTTTGTGACCTGGTGCATTATCCTGCTGGAAGGAGCCATCAGAAGACAACAACACTCAGGTAGGCCGTTGCGTTTAAACAATCAGTTGGTACTAAATGGCCCAAAGTGCGCCAAGAAAATACCCCCCACACCATTAAACCACCAGCTTGTACCATTGATACAAGGCAGGATGGATCCATGCTTTCGTGTTGTTTACGCCAAATTCTGACCCTACTATTTGAATTTTGCAGCTGAAATTGAGACTCATGAGACCAGGCAAAGTTTTTCCAATCTTCTATTGTCCAATTTTGGTGAGCCTGTGCGAATTGTAGCCTCAGTTTCCTGTTCTTAGTTGACAGGAGTGGCACCCGGTGTGGTCTTCTGCTACTGTAAACCATCTGCTTCAAGGTTCAGTGTGTTGTGCATTCAGAGATGGTATTCTGTATACCTTGGCTGTAACGAGTGGTTATTTGAGTTACTTTTGCCTTTCTATCATCCCGAACCAGTCTGCTCTTTCTCCTCTGACCTATGACATCAACACAGCATTTTTGTCCACTGCATATTTTCTCTTTTTCGGACCATTCTCTGTAAACCCTAGAGATGGTTGTGCGTGAAAATCCCAGTAGATCAGCAGTTTTTTAAACACTCAGACCAGCCAATTTGGCACCAACAACCATGCAACGTTCAAAGTCACTTAAATTCCTTTTCTTCCCCATTCTGATGCTCGGTTTGAACTTCAGCAAGTCATCTTCACCATGTCTAGATGCCTAAATGCATCCAGTTGCTGCCCTGTGATTGGCTGATTAGCAATTTGTGTTACCAAGCAATTGAACAGGTGTACCTAATAAAGTGGCCGGTGAATGTAGGCCAGGGATCCTCAAACTACGGCCCTCCAGCTGTTGCGGAACTACACATCCCATAAGGCATTGTAAAACTCTGACATTCACAGACATGACTAGGCATGATAGGAATTGTAGTTCCTGAACAACTGGAGGGCCATAGTTTGAGGACCCCTGGTGTAGGCAGATATACTGTATACTGTATATACATTTTTTTTCAGTATCGCTCAGAAATGTCATTCCATGTCATGTAATTGGCTCAGTGCTTTTTTTGACTGCTGTAGATATTTCGATACAGGAAAAATAAAAAATAAAAATAGAAATCAGTTTACCTTTTGTATTGCAGTGTAGTAATTAATAAGAGAACTAATATAAGACCAGATACCAAAATCACTGGAGTCAATTCAAACTGCCATTCCGATTTGCCAACTATGGGCATGGGACCTAAAACGATAATTGGAAGGACTATTTCTGACACGGCTTGTTATTAGACAATGTAGGGTGTGCTCTGTATTACACACAAAAACTGTATATTTACAAGAACCATTAGCTTACTGTTGTTGAGCAAGAAATACTGTACAAGGTATTGCCCAACTAGATCTTTAAGTTGAAAAGGGCAAAAATATTTCTCTAATTTTACTGGTCATGCAGCAGTTAGCTCCTATGTCTCATCCAACCCAACAACCTATACACTGTCAGTTCAGATAACAGAAACAAAAATTGTATATATCAAGTACTATGTTGTTATGTGCCAATAATTGTATATTATGTTAGGTGTGCGTGTTTTTAATTTTCCTTGGATTCTAACAAGTGGCATGCTTTTATACAGCCTGTATATTTAAAGAGCAGCATCAGGGGTGTAATGATAGGGATGGCAGGGGTTGCAATTGCAACCGGACCCCATGCTCCAGAGGGCCTGTGTGCCTCCTTTGTACACCTGGATAGGAAGGATGGCGGGGGTGGCATTAAGAGGACCCATTCTCATCCATTTTCCTCCTAATGGAGGAGATTGCTTTCTCTGTATGCTGCAGTGTTGCCAACCTCCCGCAGCATTTTTTACTGGCAAAACATGGGAAATTTACTGGCGGAGCACATTTTTACTGACAACCTGAAAAATAACTGAACTCCTATTAAAAACAAAGACAATTGATATTTAAACACAACATGGAAATACTGACAATACCCATATCAAGTAGTTTGCCTGGTTTACACTTAAAAAGTCAGCACAGCATGACAAATGATCAGACCCTGATATTTATAGACAGTTGTAAAAATCACTGATTCACGACTGAAAAATTCACATTTGGTCCGTTTGATGAACTATACCCATAACAGTCATAAAGGTACAACACAAATTTATAGTTAACAGAAACAAAAATTATCCTCAAGTCAATAAAAAGTCCAACAGTCATTTTTACACGAGGCGGTCATTTAAAGGGTACAAAACGGTCATTTTTTACGACGCCCTCCAACCGTTGTGACGTCGTATGTCTCTTTCGTTAGAGGAGGTAATCCTCCTTTTACCTACTCTTACCCAGGAGAATTACGGTGGGGGCGGTAGGAAGGATAGGTCCACATGTTTCCTCCGTGTG
>BLSH010522711.1:597069-609283 GCA_018402905.1 Glandirana rugosa
CATGAGAACTCATGTATAGCGTTTTTACTTTTTGTTTTTTTTCTTACTGGTCATATCGGCGATCTGAGCTTTTTATGGGGACTGCGACATTGCAGCGGACAGATCGGACATTTTTGACACTTTTTGGGGACCATTTACATTTATACAGCAATCAGAGCTAAAAAAAAAAAAAAACACTGATTACTGTGTAAATGTCACTGGCAGGGAAGGAGTTAACCTGAAGGGGGCAATCAAGGGGTTAATTGTGTTTCCTATGCATATTCTAACTGTGTGGGGGCTGGGCTGGCAGGGGCATGACAAATCTAATTGATCCCGATGACAGGGATCAGTAGATCACTGTCATGCCGCCTGACAGAGCGGGGGACCGCCGTGTTTACATCAGCGGTTCCCCACTTTTCTGCTGTACCAGGCGATAACGAGTCACTGGCGGAGATCGAGTCAGCCCGACCCCACTCACGCAGCGCGCGGCGGGCACGAGAGCGCACTGGGGCGAGCTCGCTCCTAGCTGCATGTGCACGAATCACCGTTTATAAACGCCGATCTGCGCTATGCTGCCAAATTGCAGCAGTAAATGTACACGAGCCAGTCGGGAACCGGTTAACCATCTTTCATTATTTCTAGTTACATTTTTTTGTATGTTTATTTCACATTTGGTTGCAGATAGAGCAGAAATACACTGTTGGTATTATCAATTTTGTGGAGCAGTTTACAAATCTCTGTCTTTTTATATTTACAGATGACAAGCCTTTGCTCTGAAGTCAACATTATCAGATTCTGCAAGTAATCTAAAATTGATAAATGATGCATCTTCTTTAGTAGTGCTGTGTATATGGTAATCTTACCGCAAGATATCCATTCACTCCATTCTCCCCAGTGTGTATTCATATCACATCTATCTGTTCCACTGGCTCTGATTCTGACTGAGCATTCATTTTCCACGTTTGGAATCGTACATGGATTGCTGTTAGGGTAGAACTGATGCTGAAAAAAATATATATTAATTTATTTTTTAGTCAGAATAATCCTTATATAGTAAAAACAAAATAACCCAGAGACATGAGATAACTGTCACTTGATCCAGCTATTAACCAAACCTATAAATGCAACACTAGCTTAACTTGTAAGGGAAAGATTGTACCGAATGGATTTCTAAATTGTGGAGGATTGATTAGAATAGATCTTGACTGATATTGTCTATTCATCATAAGGCCAACAACATCAGTGAATGCTCAAACAAAACAGAACACAATCTTCATAAAATATATTTCAGCAGCTAGTTCTTTCAAGCTGGGCCACTACCCAACATGTGGTGGGCCCACAGGAATTTCTAAGTGGACCACCATCCACTGATCTTCTTTTATTTGCTACTTATCCTTAGAGGTCAGATGGTGGACAATGGACCAGTAGTGCCTCAGGAACGCAGGGACTGATATCTTTTTCTGTCATCCAGAGCAGTTGCTAGGACAACATGCTGCCATCCTGTCCAGAATCTGAGGTCTGAGAATGGGGTGTATAGTAAACCATTTCTGAAACCTCTTACATAAAAAAGCAGTGGACATACTTACCAGCCTGTAAACAATGATTAACATTAATGGAAGTAACTACTGTCCTCACTCTTCTACTTATGCTTAAAGACCCCCGGAGCCCTTTTTTACACTTGTTTACAAGTTAAAATCAGTTTTTTGGGGTTTTTTTGCGATAAAATTACTTAGAACCCCCAAACATTATTTATTATTTTGTCAAACACCCTATAGAAAAAATGGCTATCTTTGCAATACTTTTTGTCACTCCGTATTTGCGCAGCGCCCTTTTTTTGAGTTAAAAAATAAGACAACAGTAAAGT
The DNA here is from genome assembly GCA_018402905.1 of Glandirana rugosa. Taxonomy (NCBI): domain Eukaryota; kingdom Metazoa; phylum Chordata; class Amphibia; order Anura; family Ranidae; genus Glandirana; species Glandirana rugosa. Next base: position 598,913 of record BLSH010522711.1, read on the forward strand.
TAGCCCAATTTGTTTGTATATTGTGAAAGAGGATGTTACGCCGAGTAAATAGATACCAAACACGTTATGGTTGAAAATTGCGCACACGCGCGGATTGGCGACAAACTCCAGTACTTAAAAATCTCCATAGGCGACCCTTTAAAATTTTTTAACAGTTACCAGGTTAGAGGTGCAGAGGAGGTCTTCGGCTAGATTTATTGCTCACACTCTGACGATCGTTGCGATACCCACATTTGTGGTTTGAACACCGTCTTCATATGCGGGCGCGACTCGTGGGGGCGGTGGCGCTTTAAAATTTTGTTTTTAATGTATTTATGTTTTTAGCAACGTTCCTTTAAAAAAAAAAATTATGATCACTTTTATTACTATCACAAGGAATGTAAACATCCCTTGTGATAGTAATATATGGTGACAGGTACTCTTTATGGAGGGATCGAGGGTCTAAAAGACCCCCCCATCCCTCCTTTACACTTCACAGTATTCAGATCACCAAAAACGGCGATTCTAAATACTGTAATTTTTTTAAAACCGGCACCGGATATCGCTTCCGGAATTTGACGAAGGAGACCCGATCGGAGCCGATTCTGGCTCCTTTCAGGTCTCCTCTTAGCCCGCGGATGCGCCGGATCGGAGCTCTGGTCTTCCGGTGGGACGGGAGGCTGGAGAAGAGCGGCGGAAGGTGGCGGGAGGGGGGAAGTCCCCTCCCGAGGCCCGGGATCCTGAGCAGCTCGGCTGTTATCGCCGGATAGCCGATCGCCCACTCTAAAAAATGGTACCAGTGTGTAGCCTGTAGCTGCAGACTATACCCTGATACCTCCACTTAAAGCAGCCGCCGTTTATAAATGGCGATTCGCGTTAAGTGGTTAAGGCTGTATTTATGAGAGTATGTGGCACGCCAGCTATAGGCAAGTGAAACCCTCGTACCAGCCAATGGATATATATTGAAAAAACATATAAAGGATTTTTAGAATATGCAGACAGAAGGGAATACCCCTAATGTCAGCTACAGTAAGTCCCACCTGGGGGCAATTTGTGGGTAGGGTTGCCGCCTCATCCCTTTAAACCCGAACACATATGAATTCCACAGGTTCTGAGGCTAATTTAATGCAGATAAGGCACCAAGTGAGTTTAATTACCACCTTAATCAGCCACAGAACCTGTGTAATTAGTATGTGTTCGGTTTTAAAGGGATGAGGTGGCAACCCTATTTGTGGGAATGATCTTGCTGTGTATACATGTCTCACATATATTATCAGCCTGTTTTATATAATATGTGTAGCAGACTATAGTTATCTGGCAACAAGCATTATCCAGGGGAGCTAGGGGGCATGTGGATCTTGTAGTATGGTCAATCAACAAGACTGGTCACACTCACCACCACGCCCAAAATGCTTGCATCACTCTTGTATACAGTGCTTAGGGGATAGCATAGAAGCTACAGGCAAAAACTAAAAAGCCAGTATAGTGGTGAATTAAAACTGTGCTCCCCAGAAAAGCCTGTTCACCAGCTCAGATGCCCCACTGTCAGTTGTTGCCGTAGGCTGCTGCTTGCCTGTATCCGCAGATGAGAAGCAGGTGACGGTGGTCTACTGTGAAAAGGCAATAGTTTGTATTTGCTACCTAGGCCACATTTCAACAAGCTTTCCCTGTCTATAGTTAGCCATGTAGTATGATTAAACATAGCAATGATTTACTGACAACATATAAGGAGTTTACGTCTGTGTAACATTGCCACCATAGACCTTCAGGTTTAGGTTTACAACTGAATACGCTTTTCCAAAAAGATTATGCAGTGTGCTCAATTAACCTCTTGTGGATCTATCTAGAGTAACAATTTCAGTAATGAAAAACTGAGAAATATTTCAGATGGGTGATATGTGCTGTACCTCGTTCTTTTGAATGTTGTACTTGAAACAATAATTTTCAGCAAGATACTGTCTTTGCGGACTTTTCCAGTATATGGTAAGCTTGTCTTCAGATGACATCACTGAAATGTCTCTTGGTGGATTCAAAATTTCTGTAAAATAAAATAAAAAGAAGTTATGTTTGCTGTGCATACTAAATCTACTAAAACATTATTTTAAAGAATTATGATTTGTGCAAGATTCCTTTATGCCTTTGTGATTCATCTTCCCACTTCTCTTACTGGAACCTTAGAGCAAGCTGACTCAGAAGGCAAAATGTCACCCAAGACCTCCCAGTTCACAACCTCAGAGGCAAGCTCTTTCCAAGCCATTTGTAGACTAATCAGCAGATCCATCCCGATTTGGTTATGCCATGTAGCCCATAATTGATTTATATTGTAACAGCTAATCACTTTCTTTGTCAATATACTGAGAAACGTGCATCAGGCAGGGCCTACATGTGATGCCTTTACACTATCTGACTGCCACAACACCACTGTCTGGAGATTGCTTGCTCGGGAAACCGCTCTGTGCATCTTTTTATAGTGTATATGTGTCACCAGCGCAATCTATAAACAATAATAATTAATCAATCAGCTGCAGCTATAGTGCTTCACCATAAAGCGAAAAATAAATTATTAAAAGTGGATAGCTGCTCTCAATAACATAAACATTGTGCAAATCATACAAAAATGAATAAACAAAAATAGACTATATATGCAAACAAATATATATGGCGTGAAAAATCGATGAATCCGTGAGTACTCCTTAACCACTTCAGCCCCTGAAGGATTTCCCCCTTTAGGACCAGAGCACTTTTTGCGATTCGGCACTGCGTCGCTTTAACTGACAATTGCGCGGCTGTGCAATGTTGTACCCAAACAAAATTTGCGTCCTTTTTTTCCCCACAAATAGAGCTTTCTTTTGGTGGTATTTGATCACCTCTGCGTCATTTCTGATCACCGCTATAAGCAAAAAAAGAGCGACAATTTTGCATAAAAAAATGTTTTTCTTACTTTTTGCTAAAATACAAATCCAAAAAAAAAATATAAAAAAACATTTTTCTTTCATCGTTTTTGGCCGATTTATATTCTTCCTCATATTTTTGGAAAAAAAAATTACAATCGGCGTTTAGTGATTGGTTTGCGCAAAAGTTGCCGCATTTACGGATGATGAGAATCCATTTCTGGGGTTTTTATTTTTTACTAGCAATGGCGGCGATCTGCGATTTTTAGCGGTACTGTGATATTGCAGCGGGCATGTTGGACCATTTTGACACTTTTTTGGGTCCATTGGCAATTATATAGCGATCAGTGCTATAAAAATGCACTGATTACTGTATAAATGCCATTGGCAGTGAAGGGGTTAACCTGCAGGGGGAGATCTAGGGGTTAACTGTGTTCCCTAGGTGTGTTCTAACTGTGGGGGGGCTGGGCTACCTTGGGCATAAGAGATCTAACTGATCCCAGGGACAGAGATCAGTAGATCTCCTATGCCCGCACTGACGGAGCAGGGAACCTCCGTGTTTACATTGGCGGTCCCCCGCAGCTTATCGCGGCTCGCCGGCGGACATCGGGTCCGCCCGAGCCACGGGCACACTCTTCTGTAGTATGGTGGGCACCTAGCTGCCACGCAGCAAATCGCCGTTTATTTACGGTGATTCACGGGACACGTCCACACTGCCACCGTAAATATACGGTAGGCAGTGTGGAAGTGGTTAAGAGCACTTTCACACTGGGGCGGTGGGGCGGTATCGGTAAAGCACTTTACCGCTGTCATTCGGAGGGCAGCGTGGTGCTTTTAACCTCCCACAAGGGGTTAAAAAGGGGTTAAAAGCACCAGCGAGCCGAGCTTCACAGGCAGTGTTCAGGTGCTTCGGAAGCGCTGGCCATTGATTTGTGTATACACCGCTCACCGCACCGCTCCAAAGATGCTGCTTGCAGGACTTTTTTTTCTTGTCCTGTAAGCACACCACCCCAGTGTTAATGTACTCGGGCTTTCACACTGGGGACACAGGAGAGGCAGTTTCATGTGCTTTACAGGTGCTATTTTTAGTGCAAATGCGCCTGAAAAACACCTCAGTGTGAATGTGGTCTAACACTTCAAATGCAAAACCAAGAGATTCTATTCCACATCACTGTGAGTGAACCCTTCACCAGTGCCTCTACTCACTCACCAGATATCCTTCAATACAGAGCGTTCCATCTACTCCACCAGGGATGTATGGATAGTACTCTCTGTGTGTCTCTCGTGCAATAAAAGAGGTACCGTCATATTGCAACATGTTTTAATTATAAAGTTTAGTAAAATACATAAAAAGAATGCCCACTCACATTTAAAAGTGCCCTCTGATCAGCACTAAATACATCCAGTCAACTGCTGTAAATTCCACATGTATCTCTGTGCAATCTCAGCTGTTCAAATCACCATGGAGCTGGAACTCACATACCAATCATGTCACTATGCCTCAACATGTTTCGCATACCATGTGTCATCAGGGAGCTGAAAAAGTGTACAGCATCCCTGGATGGTCTAAAGGGCAAGGGCTGATGAGCATATCATACTAATTCATACATCCCTGGTGGAGTAGATGGAACGCTCTGTATTGAAGGATATCTGGTGAGTGAGTAGAGGCACTGGTCAAGGATTCACTCACAGTGGTGTGGAAGAGAATCTCTTGGTTTTCCATTTGAAGTATTAAGGAGCACTCACGGATTCACCAATTTTTCACTTCATATATATTTGTTTGCACATATTGACTATATTTATTTATTCATTTTTGTATCATCTGAACAATATTTATGTTATTGAGCGCAGCTATCCACTGAGCATCTTCTTATCTGATTTTACTGTGGAAAATATGTAAGTGAACCTCTATTATTAAAGATACTGATTTTTTCAAACATATTGCGCCATATGAGGTGTAATTTTTCTTGTTTTGCATTACATTGCCGGGAGAGTTTGCAGCAAGGGGATTGAGGAGTGACATGAAGACATCCTGGTTATTTTAAATGCGCTGTTGACCATTTAATATGGTCCACGCTATCTGGTAAGGAGCCTACCTTATCTTATATCACGGGCAATATCACTGTGGTGATCTGCATTGGATGTAACAACTATCTATTTCTTGGGTTGCTTAAATTTATTGGATAAGAGGGATATTCACTTGCACTTGGATATGGAACTATACACCTTATATTTTTTTGGATGTTACACATGAATTACCCATTTTTTTTAGATTTTTTTAATTCATGACTTATTACTTGTTTATAGGATTTGAATATTGTTTTTTTTCAACACACTAATTTTATTATGTTGTTGTATTTTTTATTAAATATAAATTAATGACAAAAATTTATAAAGTGCAAAAATGTTAAATAGATGCAAATTTACATTAGAGTTGCTGTATTAATTTATCACCGCGCTATTTTATTTATTTGTGCACAAATTTGGTATCATAGATTTTGGTGTAGGCTGCCTTTATGTGTAAGTTTGTTAGTTTTTTTAATATACTGAGGCACCCAGGAGAAAAAAAAAACTCCTGAGATACCAGTTAATAAAAATCTTTAAAAGTACAAAATGCACATAATTGTAATTTTATTTTTACTAAACACGTATTATATACTTTACCTATGTGTGCAAGCTTAATCTTTTCTTCAAACACCTCTATCCCAGGATCTGAGCCTTGTAAAACTATAGTGACCTCATCGAAGAAGCCTAGTCTCAAATCATGAAATGTGCAGGCACCAGTCCTTGTTTGGAGATTTCTTTCATATTGTTGACATAGCACATTTGTAGTTCCTTGTCTAAGAAAATGTAAAAATCTCAATATTGATACAAATCATGTTAAAATAGAGATCACTGTATAATATATCGCTACTGTGTCCTGATGCCAGGTTCTCATTGTTTCATAAGATATAACATTCTATAGTAAAAAAAAAAAAAACAGTTCATAAATTAAATTAGTGCTCTTACCAACAACAAGTATGGCTGTTGTGGCAGGATAGCCTTTTGCATTTATTAGGACACCTTGGTAGAAAACTGTAGGGCTCTTCTGGCCTACATTTGGGATCTCACTTTGTTCTAGTTACAGTACAGAGCATGCAGGAGACTGTAGAATGTAATATTCCATCAACCGTGGTGGGACCAGGGCTCTAGTCCTGCGGGAACGCATGGGAATGGAGTTCCTGCACTTTTTCCACAGAAGGAACTCCCGCAGGACTGACTGCCTCCAGTGTAATGACATAGCACAGGCCGGCTTTGACTGTGTAGCGTGCTGCGGCAGATTAATGGGAGCCCCGTCCGCTCTACCTCGCCGCCCAGTTTCCTGCAGCCCTGGTTGCCCAGCTGGTGGTGCCCAGCGACACATCTGAGGGGGCTCCCTGCTGCCCCCACATTGATGGGCACAGGTGAGGCTGAGCAGATGGGCACTGATCAGGCAGCATTGATGGGCCCTGGTAAGGCTGAGCTGATGAGCACTGGTGAGGCTGCATTGATGGGCACAGGTGAGGCTGCAATGATGGGCATTGATTAGACTGCATAGATGGGACTGATAAGGCTGTATTCATGGGCACTGGTGAGACTGAGCTGAAGGGCACTAATCAAACTGCATTGATGGGCACTGACTAGGCTGCATTAATGGGCACCGATCAGGCTGCATTGATGGGCACTGACCAGGCTGCATTAATGGGCACCAATTAGGCTACATTGATGGGCACTGATGAGGCTGCATTGGTTGAGTTCCCACAATTTTTTTCACAGGACTTGACCCCTGGGTGGGACGTGTAAATGTAATGACTTAAAAAGAACACCTTCTAGCTCTTTATTGGGTTCTACTAACAAATAGTGCCCACCCCTTAGCAATTGGTTCATAAAATAGTAGGGGGTGATTTGGGGATATATTCATCAATCTGCCCACCACTGCTGTTGCTGGTGCTAACCAACCAATTCACTCAAGACCATTTTCAACCAAAAAGCAATAATAATGTAGTATGATATAGTGGCACATAATGCATATACTTACCTGAGAGAGAGAATGTATGAATTGCTGTCTGGAGCATTTTTTCCAAACATCCATGTACATGTCATTGAAGATGTGTTATAAACTCTGCAAGATACATTTTCAGCTGAGGTCCCATTTCTTTCTGAGGGTTATAACATACAGTGCATATCATGTAAAATACAGAAACTAATTATTATCGCTTACAAATACTAAAAAAAGGGGAAATCATGTAAAACAAATTATTTTTATTTCCATGGAAGAACAAAAATGTAATTATTGGACTGACTTCAGCAAAATGTTGAACATTTTGTGAATTCCTTTTTTGGGGTAATACAGGTTTCCACATTTATTGGTGTGGAACAATTTTCTTTCTTTTTCCAATTATAGAATTGCTAAAATGCAGTAAAATAATGGCTGATCAGTGTATAAGATGGAAAAAATAAGCAACGCAAAGAAAAAATGTTACTTTAACCGTTCCCGACCGGCTTGCGTACATTTACTGCTGCAGTGTGGCTCTGTAGCGCGAATCGCCGCCTATAAACAGTGGCTCGCGCGTGCACTCTCGTGCCCGCCGCACTCTGCAGAGTTGTGGCCATGGCTCAGTCGGACTAGATCTCCGCTGGCGAGCCGGGATTGCTTGACAGAGCAGAAGAACGGGGGAACCGCCGATGTAAACACGGCGGCCCCCGCTGTGTCAGGTAGCATGTCAGAGATCTACTGATCCCTGTCACTGGGATCAGTTAGATCTCTGGTGCCCCTGACAGCCCAACCCCCTCACAGTTAGAACACGACTAGGAAACGCAGTTAACCTCTAGATCGACCCTCCAGGTTAACCCCTTCACTGCCAATTAAATTTACACAGTAATCAGTGTATATTTAAATTTCTGATCACTGTATAAATGTCATTGGTCCCAAAAAGGTGTCAAAAATGTCCTCCCCAATATCAAAGTCCAGATAAAAATCGCAGATCGCCGCCATTACTAGTAAAAAAAAAAAATTGTAAAAAAGCCAGAAATTAATTCTCATGATTTGTAAACACTCAACTTTTGCCTCAAACCAATCAATAAACACCGATTGCGTTTGTTTTTTAACAAAATTATGAGGAAGAATATAAATCGACCAAAACCGATGAACAAATTAGATTTTTTATATTTTTTTTGGATATGTATTTTAGCAAAAAGTAAGAAATTGTTTTTTTTTTTTGCTCTTTTTTTGTTTATAGCGGTGATCAGAAATGACGCAGAGGTGATCAAATACCACCAAAAAAAAGCTCTATTTGTGGGAAAAAAAGGACGTAAATTTAGTTTGGGTACAACATCGCACGGACGCAGAATTGTCAGTTAAAGCGACGGTAGTGCCGAATCGCAAAAAGTGCTCTGGTCCTAACATGGGAAGTGGTTAATTAGCGACCGGCCCATTGTAGCTTTACTGCTACAGGGTGGCCTCTCTGTGCAGAATCACGTATATATGCATGATTCTGCATTTCCAGTGATTTGTCACAGCACATGCCGATCTCCGGGTGTGGGCTGGTGATTGACCTCCAGCATCCAGCAACCGGCTCTGAGTCTCACAGCTCTGTCAGTGTAATCAGCACAGAGCTGTGTTCAGTAACAGGGGATCTAGTTGGTGTTTGGTTCCCTGCTAAGCAGGAGATGAAAACAACTAGATCCACAGTAAAAGTAACACACAGCACACACAAACAAGTTAGGCACATATTTAACTCCATGATAGCCCTAGATGTTAACCCCTTCCTGCCCAGTGTTATTAGTACAGTGACAGTGCATATTATTAGTTTCGATCGCTGTAATAATAGAACTGGTGATGTCAGCGGCAGTTAGTTAGTTCTCCCCCGGCATCAGGTAGTGTCAGATTGATCGCCACAGTATCGCAGTCCCGTTATAAGTTGCTGATCACTGGCATTACTAGTATATATATATTAAAAAATATATATTATATATTCCAGAGTTTGTAGAGGCTATAACTTTCACACAAACCTATCAATATACACTTATTATGATTTTTTTTTTTTACCAAGGACATGTAGCAGAATACATTCTGGCCATAATTTAGTAGGAGATTTTATTTTTTAATTTTTTTTTTTGTATCTTTACAGTCTTTTTTCTTTTATATACCAAAAAATAAAAATCACAGAGGAGCTCAAATACCACCAAAAGAAAGCCCTATTTGCATGAAAAAAAGATATACATTATGTTTTTGGTACATCGTTGCTTGACCCTGCAACCCTGCAGTTGTCATTTAACCACTTCAGCCCCGGAAGGATTTCCAGCTTTAGGACCGGAGCCCTTTTTGCGATTCGGCGCTGCGTCGCTTTAACTGACAATTGCGCAGTTGTGCGACGTTGTACCCAAACAAAATTTGCGTCATTTTTTTCCCACAAATAGAGCTTTCTTTTGGTGGTATTTGATCCCCTCTGCGTCATTTCTGATCGCCGCTATAAACAAAAAGAAACAAATTTCTTACTTTTTGCTAAAATACAAATCCAAAAAAAAAATATAAAAAAACATTTTTTTTCACCGTTTTTGGTCGATTTATATTCTTCCTCATATTTGCGATAAAAAAATCGCAATCGGCGTTTATTGATTGGTTTGTGCAAAAGTGGTCGCGTTTACGGATGATGAGAATTCATTTTTGGGGTTTTTATTTTTTTTTATTTTTTACTATTAATGGCGGCGATCTGCGATTTTTAGCGGTACTGCGATATTTCAGCGGACATGTCGGACCATTTTGACGCTTTTTTGGGACCATTGGCATTTATACAGAGATCAGTGCTATAAAAATGCACTGATTACTGTGTAAATGGCATTGGCAGTGAAGGGGTTAACCTGCAGGGGGCGCTCTAAGGGTTAAGTATGTTCCCTGGGCGTGTTCTAACTGTGGGGGGACTGCCCTAGCTGGGGAAGGGAAGTGGTCACAGCCTTCGTATACAGGAAGGCTGTGATCACAGCCCTTCCCCCTTCACAGAACGGAGGTCCGTGTTTACTTACACGGACCTCCGCTCCTTCGCTCCGGGGGGGCCATCGCGGGTAGCCAGCGGCAATCGAAGCCGCCGCACCCGCTCCCTGGCCCTCCCCGAACACAGTGAGCGTGCGGGCGCGCCTCCGGCGGTGCGCACGCTCACTAGGCGCGATCACGCGCCCGCCGTCATATGACGGCGATCCGCGTTACAGAGCCACTTTGCCGCCGTCAATTGCCGATCGGCGGTCGGCAAGTGGTTAAAGTAGCGCAGCGCCGAATAACAAAAAATGGCCTGGTCATAAAGAGGGGTAAATCTGTTAAAGTGGTTTTAAATGCTCAAGGTTTTTTACCTTTGTGCACTCTATGCATGAAGGTAAAAGACCTTCTGTGTGCAGCGGCCCCCCAGCCATCCCCAATACTCACCTGAGCTCCCTCTGGATCCAGCGATGTGCATGAGAGTCGGGTCCCTCATTCCTCATTGCCTGAGAC
>BLSH010522711.1:614591-628605 GCA_018402905.1 Glandirana rugosa
GTTCCATGCCTGGAAAACTTCTTAATAACATTACGCACCGTTGAAACAGGGATGCCAAGGTCTTTGGAGATGGCCTTATACCCTTTGGAGGTCTTGTGCTTGCAAATAATAGCATTTCTGGTGTCGTCAGACAGCTCCTTTGTCTTTACCATTGTCACACATGAAGAGGGAATAACAGGTGGCTTTTTATAAAACCAAAATGTTCATTTATTGGCTAATTTGGGTCACATGGGTGGAGGCAATTCATCACAGGTGATCCTCATTTGAGATCTGCAACAGGTGAGCCAAATTGGGTTTCCATACTGATTTGCAGCAAAGGGTGCCAATACCACTGACAAGGCAAGCATTATGGTTTTCTCTGTTTTCCTCATAATGTTTATCTTTTTAAATGTTATTTATCATTTACAGTTTTTTGTCAAACACAAGCTATCTGTAGTAATATGTTGGTTAATTTGATACATTTCCTTCAGTAGATATTCCACAATATGTACATAAACTTCATGGGTGCCAATAATGGTGAGCAGGACTGTAAGTGGGACGTCTAAAAGCAGTGCCAAAAATAAGGGGTGGGTAACGAAACAACAGCCAAATTACACCCACAGAACCCTCTGTGAGGAACCAAAACGTGTCCGAGGATGCTAAAACGTCAACTTTGTAAAATGTTGAGAAGATGTGCACAGAGGACCAAGTAGCCGCCTTACACATCTGAGACACAGACGCCTGATGTTGGAAAGCCCAGGAAGTGCTAATCGCCCTGGTAGAGTGAGCTTGGGTCACCGTCTGTCTAATCCAACGTTAAATAGTGGCCAACGAGGCCGCCAGACCCTTGCGTGGCCCATCCAAAGCCATCTTACCTCCGGAAGGAGGCCATGGTCTCCAGATACACCCGCAGGGCCCGAACAACATCTGGGGAGTGCAAAGACGGGTGCGGGCATAGCGAAGGAAAGACAATGTCCTCATTGATATGGAAAGAAGACACCACCTTCGGCAAAAAGGAAGGTGATGGGCGCAAAACCGACTTATCCTTGTGTAGGACCAGATATGGAGACCTACAAGATAGAGCCACCAACTCAGACACCCGCCGAGCGGATGTGATAGCCACCAGGAAAGCCACCTTTTGCAAAAGCAATTGCAGTGATATTTCCCTGATATTCTCAAAGGGCGGCTTCTGAAGGACAGAGAGGACCAAATTGAGGTCCCACAGCGCTAGAGGTGACTGTACTTGGGGGGGGGGGGCGACATGCCGAACCCCCTGCATGAAAGTACGGATCAAAGAGCGCGTCGCCAAACTACGCTGAAAAGGATCGCCAGAGCAGAAACCTGACCCTTGATAGTACTCAACGCCAGTTTCTGGTCGAGACCCCGAGTGCCTTCAACATGGTGGGAATCACCGAATCCAAGACACCTCGATCGCTCAACACCTGGGATTCAGTAGCCAGGCTGTGAAAGCTAGTGAGGGTAAAGCAGGATGCAAGATGGGCCCCTGGGACAGTAGATCCTTGCGAAGCGGGAGTCGTCAGGGAACGTCCACCACCATTCGTACTACGTCGGTATACCAAGGACGCCTCGGCCAATCTGGAACTTCCAGAATGGTCGGAACGCCCTCCCCCTCTATTCTGCGCAGAAGGCGCGGAAGCAGCTTGAGATGAGGAAAGGCATAGATGAGTCGGTACCGAGCCCATGGAGCTACCAGAGCATCTGCCGCATCCGCCAAGGGATCCCTCGTCCTGCTCACGAAAGTCTGCACCTTCCGATTGAGATGAGACACCAACAAGTCTATGTCTGGAGTACCCCATCTCAGACAAATCTGATGGAACACGTCCGGGTGCAGGGACCACTCTCCCTTGTCCAGGCGATGACGACTGAGATAGTCCGCCTGCCAATTTTCTACGCCTGGTATGTGAACGGCGGAGATTGCCGGAACGTGGCATTCTGCCCACCACAGAATGAGGGCTACTTTCGAGGCCGCAGCCGAGCTTCTCGTCCTGCCCTGGTCGCTGTGCAGGGGGGTAAAACGTTGCCAGAAGCGACCAGGACCGCCCCCCAGCACGCATAGGCCGGTCCACATGCATAGGCCACAAGAAAATGGCCGTCATGCACACTAGAGGCCAAAAACCCTCACAGCAGCACTGCGGCTACAACAAAATGCCCGCCGGCTGCTCCCTAGGCCTACCATGCGGCCAGCTACAAGAAAATGGTGGCCGGACCCCGGCAAAATGGCGGCGAGCGATCCAATAGCCATAGCACGAGGCAAGGAGAGGGGGGAGGAGGGGGACCAGCTAGGGCCCGACACACACCCTGGGAGCCCCGGGAAGGGTAAGGGGGGTGTGACAGCGGGGTACCAGAGGGGTGGGGGAGAGGGGCGCGAGGGAGGGTGGTAGAGGCCACCTGCCACCCTGACCCGCCTGACCCGCCAGCTCCCCCCTGGACCCCATCTAGTCGGGCGGTGCAGAAATCCCACCCGAGACAGATCTGCCTGCCCAGCAGGCCGGGGGAGCTGTCAGTCCTGGGCGCACTGTGTGTGGCAGCGGGGCATTTAACCCATGGGGCCACCCCATCCAGTTCGGGGCCTGTCACGGCCGATCCAGCACAGAGCTAACAGGTCTGCGCGCACGATGGCCGGCTGGGGAGACTACCTGGATCTGAAAACCAACCTGTCACCCAGCACAGCTGCTTGATTGTAGTCTTCATCCTGAGGCTGTCTTGCATGACAGCCAAAGTGGATCAAGAAAGGTGCCACAGATCCCAACAGGGAGCCTAGGTCTACTCCTTGCATTAGGCAGAAAAAACTGAGCTAGCAGAGCTGGGTGGAGGGTTATCTGCCAGTGAGGACGGCCCCCTGGGAGGGGCTGTGTCTGTTGCTGTTCTTTTTGCTGTTAGAACTGCCTCTTCTGCCTAGTAGACTCCTGAAGAGGGCAGTATAACCCACTTAGTCCATGAAGATGCTGTGCATGTTAAGGAACAAAAGAGTAATAGGGAATAGATTTATGGCATTTTTATTATTATTATTATTATTATTTTTACTAGTAATGGCGGTGATCAGCGATTTTTAGCGGGACTGCAACATTGCAGTGGACAGATCAGACACTTTGGACACTTTTTTTGGGACCAGTGACATTTATACAGCGATCAGTGCTATAAAAATGCACTGATTACTGTATAAATGACACTGGCAGGGAAAGGGTTAACACTAGTGGTGATCAAGAGGTTAAATGTGTTCCCTGGGAGTGTATTGACTGGAGGAGGAGAGAGAGTTCGCTGTTCTTGATCACTAGGAACAGACGATCTCTCTCTACTCCCCTGACAGAACAGGGATCTGTTTGTTTACATTGACAGATCTCCATTCTGGCTCTCTGTGGAGCGATCGTGGGTGGCCGGCGGACATCGGGGCTGCTGGTCACGTGCATTGGCTCCGGCGCCATGTGGGTGCTCACTGTATCTATTGCACAAACAAACATACAGCTACAGTGATTCGTGCAATAGAGCCAACCTGCCGCAGTATAACTGTGGCAGCTGGTCCTTAAGTGGTTAAAGAGGGGTGATTCTTTTCTATAACCACTGTATATGCAGCCTCACAGAAGTGGGACCTCACATATGCGTACATGTTTTTGGGCTGTGCACAGTAGCACAGTGCAACACACAGAGGCCAGACTCACCGAGATAATATAAAAAAAAAAAATCAGGAGATATCCATTACCATCAAATGAAAGTCCAATTTTTCCTGAAAAAACAAGGTATAATCCAACCTTAATACACTAAGTAGTTGTGATGATATGTACATGTAGCGCCCCCATAGTATAGGTGCATTTTCTAGCAGGGTTTTGGATTGGAGAGGTAAATTTAGTCAGGCCTGACCGTAATGTGCAGGCCTGAATGTTTTGATCTGGGCTGGGAGGAGAAGCTCAGGGAAGATTGGGTGGACTTAACAGATGAGGTCACCAGAACCTCCCACTTCTTTCTAGAAACCTGGAGAAGGTTTTGTGGTCAGAGAGCTGGGAGGTGGGTGGAGCCATCCGGAGTGTTCTAAGGAGCCCTGGCCAATCCCCAAGCAGGGTTGGCAGGGGGCAGGCCTCCTTAGATACTAAGAGTCAGCCCAATCTGGGAGGAGTAGTATCAGGTGGAAGTCTGGAGATGTAGCAGAGTCGCTGTGGTGCAGGCCCCTACCCGGGAGGTCGTCCCCAGTCTGGGGAGGGAGGCCTTGGGGCCTGGGTGTTCTGGTGCAGCCAGGAAGGAGAGTGATTCCTGGAGCCGCACAGGAGGAAAAGGAGAAAAAAGAGGTGCTACAGGAGGAGTGAGAGACTTTAAAGTATCCACCGTTACGGTGAGTGATGGTCCCTGGAACTGGAAGAGAGAGTGCTGCAGCAGGCTGGGAGAGGAATGGTAGACAGTCTGTGGGAGCCTTGGGAGCCAGTCAAGGGAAAGCAGAGTCACTACCAGAGAGCAGGTTGATTGAACCTGGAAGAGGTTGGGCTGGGAGTTGTAGTCCGTCAGAGGCCTGGTTAGCACTAAACTACTTTGCTTCACATTTAGGGGCCTGTGAACCCTGGCCTGTAATGGGTGTTCCTGAGGTCCTGCTGTAACAGGGTAGGCCTCACCACATGCTAACCACGGTGAAGAGAAAGGTATAGAGAAGCCTGATAAATTTCCTTTCAGGTTGGAAACTAAGTTCTGAGCCGGAGAGAAGCAAAGAAGTGTAAAGTAGAGAGTTCTGTGTAGTGATAGAACTGTAAAGCCCCATACACACTATACAATTTTCTGTAGACTTTTGTCTTCAGGTTTACCAAAACCATATAATATGAGGTCAAACCTTAAGAGTTTCAATTTGCATGCAATCAGGCAGACCCTTGCACTACATGGTTTTGGTAAATCTGAAGACAAAAGTCTACAGAAAATTGTATAGTGTGTATGGGGCTTAAGAGTAACGGTCAGCAAGTGAAGTGCTGGGGAGTTGAGAGGAGCAATAGTCTGCAGAGGGAGAGTCTGCAGTGAAGTGTGCATATACAGGCTTCTATATGGGATCTTTGTACCATAATTCCTTGGGCATCCCACAGTCACCCCTTATCCCCATCCAAGTTATTTCCCCAAATAAAACAACAAAAACAAGAGCCAGCCTGGTCAGTGTCTCGGGATGTGTGCATATGGTGCGATTGAGGTCAGCTATCAGGTGAACCACTACTACAAGCCACTCTTGAGAAAGCACATAGCTACATACAGTTTTACTAACACATGTTAACCACTTCAGCCCCGGAAGGATTTGCCCCCTTTCTGACCAGAGCACTTTTTGCGATTTGGCACTGCGTCGCTTTAACTGACAATTGCATGGTCGTGCGACTTGTACCCAAACAAAATTGATGTCCTTTTTTTCCCACAAATAGAGCTTTCTTTTGGTGGTATTTGATCACCTCTGCGGTTTTTATTTTTTGTGCTATAAACAAACAAATAGCGACAATTTAAAAAAAAAAAATCTTACTTTTTGCTATAATACATATAAAAAAAATATATATAAAAAAACAAATTTATTCATAATTTTAGGCCAATATGTATTCTTCCTCATATTTTTGGTAAAAAAAAAATCGCAATAAGCGTATATTGCTTGGTTTGTGCAAAAGTTATAGCGTTTACAAACTATGAGAATTCATTTATGGCACTTTTTTGGGAGCATTGGCATTTATACAGCGATCAGAGCTAAAAATAGCCACTGACTACTGTGTAAATACCACTGGCAGGGAAGGGGTTAACCTGTAGGGGGCGATCAAGGGGTTAACTGTATTCCCTGTGTGTGTTCTAACTGTGTGGGGGCTGGCAGGGACATGACAGATCAAACTGATCCCGATTACAGGGATCTGTAGATTACTGTCATGTCCCCTGTCAGAATGGGGAACCGCCGTGTGTACATCCATGGTTCCCCGTTCTACCTCTGTAGTATGCGATCCCCACTCACGGAGCGGGCGGCAGGCATCAGAGTGCGCCGACGGCTGCGCGAATTGCCGTTTATGGACGGCGATCTGTGCAGCGGAGCCACTTTGCCGCCGTATATCCACGCGATACAGTCAGCAAGTGGTTAAAGCTGCAAAACTGGGTTCAGGCATTAAGATTTGTTTTACCCTCATCATGAAGTGGTTAAGAAAAGCTTAATCTGCAAAAATGCACCAAAGCAGGTACATGCATGTGGTATGTATGTTCCTTGATAAAGAACATTCTTTTTTTATCAAGTTGTTATGGATAAAGTTCCGCTTTAATACAATCAGTGGCTCCTGCCATTGTGACCTACCATTTATTATAAATTGACCTTTGCCATTACCATTGTATCTGTTTGCTGCCTTTGGCATGTGCACATGTAAAGCCTGCAGATGCCTTGAGTGAGTCTGGTCCTTGGATCTTTAACCACTTGAACCCCAGCCAGTGTTTAAAAATTGTGCTGGAATTACAGCCATTCATTCCAATTTTATAACTGTGCCGGCATCCAGCACTAACGCCCAGGGGCTGAAATAACCTCCTGGTGGGCTTCCGATGCTTCTACTGGTTGATCTATGGAGCATGCTTCAGAAGGGTGGTACAATGGTGTAGTGGATAGCATTTTCGCCTAGCAGCAGAAGGGTTGCTGGTTCAAATCCCAAGCATGCCACTACCTGCCTAGAGTTGCATGTTGTCTCCCTTTACTTGTGTGGGTTTCCTCCCACACTCCAAAGACATGCTTGTAGGTTAATTAGATCCTGTCTAAATTGGCCCTAGTATGTGTATGAATGTGAGTTAGGGACCTTAGATTGTAAGCTCCTTGAGGGTAGGGACTGATGTGAATGTACAATGTATATGTAAAGCACTTCGTAAATTGACAGCGCTATATAAGTACCTGAAATAAATAAAATAAAATAAAAATTTGAATAATGCTTCAGCATAGAGTTTCCTTTAGAAGAGTGGGGACATCACGGCACTTCCTGTCAGTACGTGAGCTCAGGCAGAGCTGTTTTAGCATTGTTCAGCCTCTATAGTAATCAATTGCTTGATGATTGCAGCCAGAATAAGATAGCTATTAGAAATGATCTATTGCTGCACAGCAATTATTTTTCTTTTTTTTTTGTACACATTCTCTTTTTACATTATTTCTTTAACTTTACTTCTCTTTTTCTTCATGGGGGCTCTGTTCTCATTGTGAGACAAAACGACTAACCTTGAATTATAAATGATTGAAAAAGGGATTGGATTAATGATGAAAACATTCACACTTCCTGTAATATTACTAAAGCTGGACCAAAACAATTTTTTTTTTGTAAAGTAATAGACATCTCAGATGTTATTTTACATTGTCTTACCAAGATTTACACATTTTTCTGATGAAAGATGTTGAAATTCTTCATTAATAATAGCAGGTGTCACCTTGAGACAAACAGTTGTGCGTGTTCCCAAGGGTAAAGTTGCGTTGCATTTTTTTATCTGCAAAACAGTTAACAATGGTTGTCAATCTTCTTAAAGTCTATATATTATTGTAGCATGTATATGCCGCTGATGGTTACAGGCAAATAAAATAAACTCATTGACGTTCTAACTTTCAATTGATAGTAACCACTATAAGTTATGCATTATGCATGTCATTGTATATTTCTTAATGTAAGCTTTTACAAATGACTAGTAGAGTTTGAAGATGCTGAATATTTTAATATTGTACTTCTGTGTATCAGGGATGTACCTGTTATGCACGTATAGACTGGCAGCTCTTCTTTCCTGTTACTGAGATCTGGACCATTTTTAATAGCTGAGCTATTTTGTAGATGCTATACAAGCTATCTGATAAAGAGGTCTGAACTCTGTATACAATAATCGTATGATTTCACCAACACAATTGCTGCTAGAACAAATAGGAATGCTTATAATAGTTATATTTTATTAAAATGGTTTATGGCTTCATGCACACAGGACGTTAAAAAAAGTCCTAAAACGTCAGTAGCTTATCAGTGAATTTTTTCAGCTTTTTTTAGCGTTTTTGCGCCGGCGTTAATGGGCGTTAGTGAGCGTTAATGGGTGTTTTTTAGCGCTGGCAACAATGGGCGTTTTTTTATTTGTATTTTTTTATTCTTTTTTCAATGGACACAAAATGTCCAAAAACCTTGGTGAGTGGCGTTAGTGGGCGTTAGTGAGCATTTTTGGGCATCAGAGCGTTTTTACAGCTGAAAAACGTCCAAAATAACCCTCAGGTCTTGGGTTTTTTTTACAGCTCAAAAACGTCACTGCTAAAAACAGTTGATAACAGCCTATGTGTGCATGAACACATAAGGATAACATGATGGAGGGTTTATTGACTGTAGAAAAAACATCTGCAGCTGAAAACAGCTGCTAAAAACAGTCAAAAAACATCCTGTGTGCATGAGGCCTTATATATATACAGTATCTCACAAAAGTGAGTACACCCCTCACATTTTTGTAAATATTTTATTATATCTTTTCATGTGACAAGACTGAGGAAATGACACTTTGCTGCAATGTAAAGTAGTGGCCAGGAATTTTATAGATAGGCAACTCCTATCCTCATATTGATTGGTGGTTCCAAATTAAGAATAGCTACTGCAGTAGGGAAGAGACACAAAAGATACACTCAGCATCTTTCCAAATAACTGTTCTGCTTTATTATGATGCAATTGAAGGTTTTTATACACATGATTACGTAGGTATCACATTAATATTACAATTATACTTGTATGGTAACAAGGGGCGTAACATAGGCATACTAATTCTAATCAGGACTCGAAAGAATGCAAACATGTAATGAAAATATTATTAGTGCCATGTGCACAATGAGTGCAGTGTGCAATACATACAAAATAGAATACAGTTATATACAGAACTTACAAATTTCCTTTACAATCTCCCCTCTTTTGATCAATATTTTGATCACTAGGATATGGATTTTGGCAATTGTATGTATCTCCCAAGTAAAGAGGCGGTTGGTTATATCCCCATCCTTAATTAAGCATTAGAAGCATGAAATAAACCCCCTGTGGGACTTTGACGGGAGAACCAACTCACCAAGAAGTAGTCATAGTAAAATTTAACATTTATTTGTGTAGTTTAAAACCAACATCCCATCGTGGTAATTGGCAGTACCAGACATGGACAGTATTAAAAATCTGCCACTTTGGGGCTCTTATCTGGATACTCTCCCATCAGCCGTACGTGCCATTGTTGCTCCATAGGGATATACGGACACTCTATCAGCCATTGTTGTTCATGGCTGGGTACCTCTTTTACTTCCTTTACCACTGATTTGTTACATACTCCTATGTTCGAGTTGGGCAGAAGGGTTATTTGTAATTTCCTTATAAACAGTCTATTGAGTGTCCTACACTTTATGAGTATTGTTTTTAAATTATCTTGACCACACACCCCTGAAGGAAGATATTGCAAACTTCGAAACGCGTTGGGTCCTTCTCTGCCTCCTATGTGCGGCAGATGAGTGGTCTTTTTAGTTATTGTTTGTTATTTGTTATGTATTTATCATTTTGTCACCTATCTGTCAAGTTTTTTTTAAATACTGTCCATGTCTGGTACTGCCAATTACCACAATGGAATGTTGGTTTTAAACTACACAAATAAATGTTAAATTTTACTATAACTACTTCTTGGTGAGTTGGTTCTCCCGTCAAAGTCCCACAGGGGGTTTATCTCATGCTTCTAATATTTTGATCACTAACCATACCTGCTATCACCTTTAACCTGGAACCTCCACACGCTTAGGTGGGGGATAGTCCTGGACAAAAATGCAAAACTTCATTGTGGAGAATATAATAGCTGAGAAGCTTTTTCATTACAAAATGACTTTTCATTTTGAAAAACCAATGATTGATAAGAAATATTTACAGAGTGTTGGCTGTACACTCCTGTGGCCAGAATGGCCTTCTAGCTTAATTGCCGGCATGCTGATTTATCAGCAAGTGTAAACGCAGACAATTCCACATAAAATGAAAGACGTATAAAAGACAAATATGACTTCAACATGGCTGAACTACTTTCAAATCCCATTAAATATATCTACAGGGTGGGCCATTTGTATGGATACACCTTAATAAAATGGGAATGATTGGTGATATTAACTTCCTGTTTGTGGCACATTAGTATATGTGAGGGGGGAAACTTTTCAAGATGGGTGGTGACCATGGCGGCCATTTTGAAGTCGGCCATTTTGAATCCAACTTTTGTTTTTTCAATAGGAAGAGGGTCATGTGACACATCAAACTTATTGGGAATTTCACAAGAAAAATAATGGTGTGCTTGGTTTTAACATAACTTTATTCTTTCATCAGTTACATACAAGTTTCTGACCACTTATAAAATGTGTTCAATGTGCTGCCCATTGTGTTGGATTGTCAATGCAACCCTCTTCTCCCACTCTTCACACACTGATAGCAACACCGCAAACATTTCCTTATATATAAATGTCCGTTAACAATCAACAGGTCACCTGGCTTTAGTTTATGAGAGCCTTCTAAACTGTTAGGATCTGGAATTGGGGAGAAAACACATAAATGAATTTGTCAAACACCTTAAAAGATCACCAACATTCTCTGTGATTCAAGTGGAGGCTTCAGCTGCTGAGACAAAAAATATGCAAGTGAGTAACACACTCCCAAACCAAATCTTATAGGGAGAGAGTCAGATGTCCCCTTAGGGGCTTAATAAAATATAAGAAAACATTCAGGCAATCGTTTTCTAGTTTCTTACTCTACTTTTCCCACTACATTGTAGACGGTAGGGGGTGTAAAAATAAAACCTCAAAACTTCTGGAAAGGACACTCCGATAAAAAAATAGTTCCTCTGTTACTCTATGTAGAATATGGCACTCTGTACTTGCAAACTACTTCCGATAACACTTTTTACTGTGGCCTTTGCAATAGTATTTGCCACTGGACATCCAGAAAACATGTCCATACAAACAAAATGCATACTCGTAAGATCCTGACTTGGGCATCTTGATATAGATTTTTGTAATCTCTGGAAGGAAGTTCAGCTTTTGGCAACACCTTTGGTAACAGGTAAAACAAGAAGTGGTATGTTATAAAAAACCAACTGTGGAGAACCCTGGCTCTATCCCACACTCATTTACTAAGGCAGCCATAACTGCTTGTGACTGATGACATGGTCCATGTGTCAAGCTGGAGGGAAAAGAGTGGCTGGCAGACATAAAAGATCACCTTTTTCCAAAGTCCTGTTTCATAAGAAGTTGCCCCCTGTGGACCACTTGTTCTTCTCGTTCTGGGGTCCTTAAAGTTGAATTATTAATCCCAGCTATACTGGGCCAGAACTAGTCTGGAATCTGTGAGTTGCACAAACACAGCAAGTGTCCGGGGCTGTAATGCAGCATCCTTAGTTGCCTGGTCTGCTTCCATGTGTGAGTTTTACTGTTAGTATGGCTACCTCAGCAAGAAGCTGGAAGGCTGAAGACAGCCAATCAATTAACTTAGCATGCTTGATTGGTTTACCTGCCAAAGTAAAAACAACTTCTAGCCCTTCTAATGGAACCAAAAGCTCTCAAATTTCCCTACTATCTATATAAATGTATACACTTTTGATAGCTCACAGGCTTTGATAAAGCATGGAGCTCTGCTTGTTGAGCTGGGAAAGAAGGATCCAATGACTCTGAATACAGAGTATCCTTCTGGGGAATAAACTGCATACTCAGTATGGGCATTGCCATCCTCAGCATACAACTGGGATCAAATCTACAAAAAAACAAAAATGGGTCTTCAGGGAGTGTGTCTTGCACTGGGCCCACAACAACTGATTCCTATGTCATCAATGTAACACATGTGGTTGTCTTTGTCTTCAGCCTCCTCCAATAGAGGCAAATAAAGTAGCTGGATTCAAATGCATGCATTTATTTATGCTATTATTGTTAGATTTGTACATAAACAACAATACAAATTTATATTTTAAACCTCTCATTAGACAAATATTTTGCTTAGCTGTTTGCAATATTTGCTGCGCAGAAATGTGGGACCATTAAAAATTAAATATTTGACCAAAATATTGTCTGTAACTTTGTAAACTTCATGTAGCAGCACTTTGCTACTACTACTCTGATATATTGGGGTGAACCCTTCACTACGGAGTCCAACTTTCATAAATATATTACAATGGCTTGTTTTCCTATCATGCTGTTTGTGTAAGAGCTCCAATGTTATGTTTCAAAAAGACAACTTTTTCCTGGCAAAATAATTTCTCATTGCTTGCTCTGTTGTTAGTTTTAGCAAAATAACACAAATCCTTAGTTTTCATCTGACATTATTTTCCTGATGTCATAACATAATAATGATAACAATACCGTGCAGTCATGCAGAGATGTGCATAAATTTAAAGTATTCTTCTGCTTATAACACAGCACTTACAAGGGGAAGGGGCTCATCATTTCACAATCCACATATTCTGCTTTGGATTTCAAAAATAAATAAAAACAAAAGTACCAACAATCTGTATATGACAGAACAGAATGCCCTCCAGAGTGGCATCCATCCTAACAGGGTGTGTGGACTTGATGTGATGGGTCTGTTATATTTACATTTTTATTAATTACTTTCACATCATGGACTGCACATCAAGGTATTACCAGACCTTTAGATTTCATTTCCAACCAAAGGTTGTCTAAACCCATTACAATATACTTATATTATTAATAAAATTGTTAAACTCATATCAGAAATTAATACTCCAGTGATAATCTCAATATCACACCCTAATTCTAATATATATCCACAGATATATTTCCTTAAAGGAGGACATTTTACTTAATTTCCCTTTTTTTTTTTAAATGCACTGTTTCCACTATCAAAGGATATTTAATTTAATTCTATACTTTGTGCACTTTTCTATGTACGCGTTTAAATGTAACCTTCATTTTACCATGTAAAATAGATTCAAAATAATTGTGATCACATTGTTTATCATTACATTCATTAACCCAGCACATTTTGTTATGATATACGTGTAGTCATATCATGGGTGTCCTTGCCACTAATGCCTCATCCAGTACATTCTTTGGGAGGGGGTCACAGCTGCACAGGGCACGCATGATGTGGGACTAAAGGTTCCAGCATTCACACACATACACAATAATCTCTCTCAAATCGCTTACATTTTTCCCATTTGTACACAACACATGCATATCAACTCTCACTTTCTGTTAACTTTCTTTAATATTTCCCTGCTTAAATTGAGTTTTACCTCCCTAAATTCTGCTTTCATTATTTTGTTCTGATATCCCTTATACTGTAATCTCATACTTCACATACTGTAGCTTCTATGATCAAACGGGCAGCAGTAGTGCTCAACCCATATTTCCGCTCTGACAATATATAAGGTATTCTGTTTTGACTCTTTTTTTCTGTTTTAGAATTTACTAGGTTTAGTGTCTGACCCTAAATTTATCCCACAACTTAACATCACAATGTCCCTTTCTGTCTAGTGTTAAATGTATGTCACCCTTCATCCATCCTGCTCACATAGATAGCTGTTCCTCTAGCTGTTTAGATCTGCATGATTCTTAGTCCTTTTGTAACCCAGTTACCTATTGTGGATCGCTGTCCACTCTAACCATTTATCTAGTGGCTCAGTATAGGCGTGAGCCATACCTTTTGGTTAATATATTTTATAGCGCTCCTCTTGCGCTGGGCATTTTTGAGGGTCTCTTACCCTTCATTCCCTCACTTAATTTAATGTCCATGACTGGCCAGTCTTCTCTCTTCTCTACTTGTGCCTATACCCTCTTGCCTCTAAACTACTTTATCTAGCAGATGTGTACTTCATATATAACCTGTGAACAGCACTATTCTTCCCTTTCCTATCTATTAGGGTTGTCCCGATACCACTTTTTTAAGACCGAGTACAAGTACCGATACTTTTTTTCAAGTACTCGCCGATACCGATTACCGATACTTTTTAAAGGTCATGTGACAGTGGCACGAATATTTTTTTTTTTTTTTTTTTTTTATTTTTTTTTTTTTTTTTTTTTTATAAGCACGGTGACAGTGTA
>BLSH010522711.1:628648-647678 GCA_018402905.1 Glandirana rugosa
GGGGAGTGGACGATGTCAGTGTGTTTTTTTTTTATTTTTTATTATTTTTACAATTTAACCTTTTACAATTCTTTTATTTATTTTTTTATCAGCCCTGTTGGGGGGGGGGGCTTTGGTGAGATATAAGGGGGTCTTAAAAGACCCCTGACATCTCTCTCTTGAGACAGGGAGAAGGGGGCAGAGGATAGAGATTCCCCAGCCCCTTTCTCAGAAGCCTCAGCTGCATTGAAGATGAATGGAGAGGAGACAGCGGCTCCTCCCCATTCATAAACTGAAGCATCGTAAGCACAGTTTACGATGCTCAGTGACATTTATGAATGGACAGTCAGTGATCACTGACTGTCCATTCAGAAAAGGAAAGAGCCGATAAATTACACATTTACCGGCTCTTTCCTCCGCTCTCCATCCTGACAGATAGAGGACAGGGGGACTGGAGGAGGATACAGGGGCAGTCAAGGGGGGTGATCAGTGCAGCGCTGGAGGGAGATTTACAATCACTGATCTCCCGACTCCCTTTATACATTTCATTGTAGCAGCTGAAAGCCGCGGGAGGAGAAGCGGCTGTCAGTTGCTTTAATGAAATATATACAGGGAGGTCAGTGATTGTAAATCCCCCTCCAGCGCTGCACTGATCATCCCCTGCTTGCCCAAGTATCGGGTGAGGCATCAGAGCATTTTGCCCGAGTACAAGTACTCTGGCAAATGCTCAGTATCGGCCCCGATACCGATACTAGTATCGGTATCGGGACAACCCTACTATCTATAACACTTTGATGTACAGTATACAGTGACGACATAACATATAACCACCAATCAATACAGTTTGATTAAGGGGTGTAAAATAGGTACCCTTTATCCCGAAAATGCATTACCGGTCGGGGAAGTCTGATAACTCAAATGTAAGCAAAAGGCTTACCTCAGCCGGCTGATTATCAGAAATTCCCGGATCGTCTCAAGCTCCCCATTTCGGATTCTTAGGGTCACCTGTAAATACCCCTCCTAACAAATCTCGCCATCTGACCAGGAATTTTATAGATAGGCAACTCCTATCCTCATATGATTAGTGGTTCCAAATTAAGAATAACTACTGCAGTAGGGAACAGAAACAAAAGATACACTCAGCATCTTTCCAAATAACTGTTCTGCTTTATTATGACGCAATTGAACATTTTTATACACATGATTGCATAGGTATCACATTAATATTACAATAGTACTTGTATGGTAACAAGGGGCATAACATAGGCTGACTAATTCTAATCAGGACTCGAAAGAATGCAAACATGTAATGAAAATATTATTAGTGCCGTGTGCACAATGAGTGCAGTGTGCAATACATAAAAAATAGAATACAGTTATATACAGAACTTACAAATTTCCTTTACAGTAGTGAGTGTACAGCTTGTATAACAGTGTAAATTTGCTGTCCCCTCAAAATAACTCAACATGCAGCCATTAATGTCTAAACCCCTGGCAACAAAATTGAGTACACCCCTAAGTGAAAATGTCCAAATTGGGCCCAATTAGCCATTTTCCCTGCCCGGCGTCATGTGACTCATTAGTGTTACAAGGTCTCAGGTGTGAATGGGGGGCAGGTGTGTTAAATCTGGTGTTGTCGCTTTCACTCTCTCCTACTGGTCACTGAAAGTTCAACATGGCACCTCATGGCTAAGAACTCTCTGAGGATCTGAAAAAAAGAACTGTTGCTCTGCATAAATATGGCCTGGGCTATAAGAAGATTGCCAAGACCCTGAAACTGAGCTGCAGCACTGTGGCCAAGACCATATAGCGGTTTAACAGGACAGGTTCCACTCAGAATAAGCCTCGCCATGGTCGACCAAAGAAGTTGAGTGCACGTGCTCAGCGTCATATCCAAAGGTTGTCTTTGGCAAATAGACTTATGAGTGCTGTCAGCATTGCTGCAGAGTTTGAAGGGGCGGGGGGGCAGTCTGTCAGTGCTCAGATCATACGCTGCACACTGCATCAAATTGGTCTGCATGGCTGTCATCCCCTTCTAAAGATGATGCACAAGAAAGTCCGCAGTTTGCTGAAGACAAGCAGACTAAGGACATGGGGAGGAGTAGAAAGACAAGTATGTCTTGCCTACAGTCAAGCATGAAGGTGGAATGGAACAGAAAAAGCGGCGCCCTCTGAGCGTAGTATTAATGTGCTGTTTATTGGAAAAAAGTATAATAAAATTCGTACACTCACAAACACAGTGGTGTCAGCGTGCATGGTGGGGGGATCATCTGCTGTGCTATCCAGAGTGTGGGAGACAGGCGTCTCTTGTACATACGGCTGGGTGTTCCCAGGTCCCGGTGACTTCTAGTGCTTCTGGGGCCCCAGTACTCTGTCTAAGATGTGGAGACGCCGTGTACGTCCCTGGATGGCATCACTTCCGGCTGCAAATTCAGGTACATTCAGAGCTATTCACGCTCCCTCTTCAGGCAGGAGCCTATACTTTTTTCCAATAAACAGCACATTAATACTACGCTCAGAGGATGCCGCTTTTTCTGTTTCGCTTTGTCTACAGGGTCACTTTTAGCTCCATACTGCTGGCAGCGCTATAGAACGTAAATACATCCATCCCTTTCCAGTACTCCAGCATCATTTCTTGGACTACTACTGCCAATATTGCCCATTGGACTAATAGACATTGTGGACTATAATAATCTTTTTTTTTTTTTTGATGTTCAATTTGGACATTTGCACTTAGGAGTGTACTCACTTTGGTTGCCAGCGGTTTAGACATTAATGGCTGTGTGTTGAGTTATTTAGAGAGGACAGTGAATTTACACTGTTATACAAACTGTACACTCACTATTTTACATTGTAGCAAAGTGTCATTTTTTCAGTGTTGTCACATCAAAAGATATAATAAAATATTTACAAAAATGTGAGGGTGTACTCACTTTTGTGAGATACTGTATATGCAGTATACAATCCTAAAGCCACAGTTGATCCAGAGGAAGGGAAAAAAAACAATAAAGCATTATCCAATTTGCTCCAGCAAGGAAAAAAATCCTTCATGATCCCCCCAAGAGGCAACTGGATATTTCCTGGATCAACTTTACCTATAAATATTAGTATCCAGTTATATTATCTGTATCTAAGAAAGAATCCAGGCCTTTCGTAAAACAAACTACTGAGCTGGTCAAAACCACCTCTTGAGGAAGTCTATTCCTTCTGCATTTTTTCTTTACACATACTGCCTGCAATTGTACTCACTCCTATTTTACACATACTGCTTGCTGTCATACTCTGCTCCCCTCTTCTACTCATACTGCCTGCTGTCATACTCCCCGCCCTCTTCTCCTGCACATACCACCTGCTGTCATACTCTCCACACTCCTCTCCTACACATACTGCCTGCTATCAAACTCTCAGTGGTAAATATGTCATTTTCCAGCCCTTCCTTTTCTGAATGGACACAGTGAGTGATCAGCAATGATCGATCCTGTGTCCATTGATGACTGAGCATAGTAACTGTGTTTACTGTGCTTCAGTTTATAAATGGACAGTAGCCTCATGTTCACTCATGCTGTGGCTGCAGAGAAAGGAATTGGAGAATCTGTGTCAATTCCTCTCTCGGTCTCAAAGGTGAGAATTCAGGGGTCTGTTTAGATCCCTGTTATTTCTAACAAGCCCCCCCTTCCCCCAACAACGTTGAAAACAAAATGTAAAAAATAATTTAAAAATTGTAAAAAAAAAGTTAAACATTGTAAAAAAATGTTTTTTTTTTCTAAATCATAAAAATATAATTTTTAAAAATCGTAGAAAATAATTAAAAAAATTAAGGGCTCATTCACACGGGTTCTCTGGCCCATACAGTGTGAATGAGGGATTTGTTGCCGTCTGTTACCCTATGGGGATGCAGCGGCTGTATGAACTCAGCTGCAGGTCCTAATTTGATAAGTGGGCAGGTGTGGGTGAGTAGCCCCCAATGCATACTGTTTGTTTTCGGAGCCTTACACCTGCCTCCGTACGCCTGTCAAATTAGGACCTGTGGCTGAGTACATACAGCTGCTGCATCCCCCATAGCGTAACATAGATTGCATGCACACAGAAATATGAATAATTACAGACCGTACAGGCCACATCACCTATGTGAATGAGCCCTAAGACCTAATTTACACACAACTTTTTTTAACTCAATACAGTTTTATTTTTTAGATTTAGCAGGAATGTTGTAAGTTATGTTTTGCTTGTGTCCGCTAATAATGATTGTGTAGCGTCCCCATAGACTAGGTGATTTTTCTAGCAGGGTTTTGGCTAGTAGAGGTCAATTTAGTCAGACCTTACTGTAATGTGCAGGCCTGAATGTTTTGATCTGGGCCAGGAGGAGTGGATCAGGGAGTATTGGGTGGACTTAACAGATGAGGTCACCAGAACCTCCCTCTCTGTATCCAGAAACCTGAGGTTGGTTTCTGGGCAGAAAGCTGGGAGATAGGTGGAGCCATCTGGAGCGTTCTAGGGAGCCCTGACCAATCCCCAAGCAGGGTTGGCAGGGGGCAGGCCTCCTTAAATACTCGGAGTCAGCCCAATCTGGGAGGAGTATTGTCCGGTGGAATTCTGGAGAAGTAGCAGAGGCACTGTGGAGCAGGCACCTACCCGAGAGGTCGCCCCCAATCTGGGGAGGGTGACCTTGGGGGCCTGGGGGTTCAGGTGCAGCCAGGAAGGAGAGTGATTCCTTGAGCCTCACAGGAGGAACAGGAGAACAGTGGAGGTGCTACAGGAGAAGAGAGACTTTAAAGTATCCACCTAGGACTGGAGTATAAAGTGCTGGAGCAGGATGGGAGAGGAATGGTGGACAGTCTGTGGGAGCCTTGGGAGCCAGTCAAGGGAAAGAAGAGTCATTGCTAGAGAGCAGGTCGATGGACCTGGAGGAGGATGGGCTGGGAGTTGTAGTCCGTCAAAGGCCCGGTTAGCACCCACGTTTTTGCTGCATATTCAGGGGGCCGTGATCCCTGGTCTGTAATGGGTGTTCCTGAGGTCCTGCTGAAACAGGGTAGGCCTCACCACGTGCTAACCGTGGTGAAGAGAAAGGTAAAGAGAGGCCTGATAAATTTCCCTTCAGGATGGAAACTAAGTTCTGAGCTGGAGAAAAGCAAAGAAGTGTAAAGCTGTGAGTTCTGTGTAGTGAGAGAACGGTAAGACAAACGATCAGCAAATTAAGTGCTGGAGAGGAGCAATAGTCTGCAGTGAAGTGCGCATATACAGAACTGTATATGGAAGCCAGGTACCATAATTCTTTGGCCATCCCACAGTCACCCCTTATCCCCACCCAAGTAATTTCCCCTAAATAAAACAACAAAAACAAGAGCCAGCCTAGTCAGTGTTTCCGGATGTGTGATATATGGTGCAATTGAGGTCAGCTATCAGGTGAACTACTATTACCAGCCACTCTCAAGGGAGCACATGGCTACAATTGTAGTTTATTTTTTTGGTGAAAATATTGTTTTGATATTTTTTTGGGGAGGGGCTGTCAGGTAGACTGTATGGGGCCCTGTGATTTTTAAAGTAGCCCTGCTCTCTACACTCCTTTCCTACATATAATGCCTGCTGTTGTACTCCCCAATTACTCCAACAGGGTTAGAGGTATCAATTAAAATATGACAGTGATCCAATCTATTTAATCTTTTACTAAAAAGTGCGTTAATTGCTTGTGTTTGACCTTTTTTGGAAGATTTCCTTTAACTTTCTGTCCAGTAGACTATTACCACTGAGGCAGTATACAGTGGGTATTGAAAAGAATCACCCCCTTTAAAATAATCACATGTTGTTGCTTTGCAACCTGAAATGAAGTCAGACACAGTTTTTGTTTCAATAAACCAAAAATATATAGCGCTTACCCTAATAAAGTGAGTGAAGTGGTTCAGACTTCACTAAAAAGTGCTAATGCATAAATAAACAATGGTAATTCAATCAATAAGTGCATAGTCCATTAAAGGTAAAAAAACAAAAATCCATCATAGACATTATACGAAGAAAATAAAACTCCATATAAAGTTCAACACATGTGCAAAAAAAGCAATACGTGCAACAAAGTGCAAAAGGTGCAAATCTTGTTCAGTTCAGAAGTATCAACAGGAAAAATCATAATATTCACCTGGTGTGAAATTCTGTGACATCCTCCACCATATAAATGTGCTTACCAGACATTGTATGTAATAACGCCTGAATGTGGAAGCCGGGGACACCACCTCTTGGAACGGTCTGGGTAGGGACATAGCCAAACAGGACACTGATAAAAGATCTCAAGGATGGATGGAAAATGTCTCCAACAATAGGAAGAGGTCTTCACCAGCAGGGAGGTCTCAATGTAGTTGAAAAAACATGCAACAGAGAGCCTCACAGTAGATAAGTAGGTAAGCCCCAGACGACGTCTATTAGGACAAAACGCGCCTAGAGCCGCTGACCCCATACTGCTGTGCTTCATTTCCTGCCAGCTATTCCATGTTTTGAGCTCGCTTTTTATCTACTTTTGTAAGAAAAAATGTTAGAGAAAATTCAAAAAATTCAAAAACAGAACCACTGAGTTGGGTAAAGGATCACCCTCCTCCTAAAAATGACGTGTAAACTCAATCAGGTTTTGCTAATCACCTTCTCAATGGCACACAAGGCCTTTTAACTGTAATCAGCTGTGGTAATTTTTAATTAGCTCAGCATGAAAGCAGCTTTCCTGGAGCATTCCAGTTCCTGATAGTGCAACTGAAGCAAACAATGAACTCTGGGTGGCAAGGCATTGTCAAAAGATCTCCGGGATAAAGTTGTGGACAGGCAAGAGATGAATACAAACAATTTTCAAAGGCTTTATCAAGGCCTAGAAGCACAGTGAAGTATATTATTAAGAAGTGGAAGGTATTTGGTACAACACAGACTCTCCCTGGCTCAGGACGTCGCTCCAAACTGGATGAAAGAGCCAGGAGGAAACTGGTCAGAGAGGCTACCGAGAGGCTTACAGCAACTCTGAAGCAGTTGCAGGAATTTATGAAAAAGAGAGGTCATTGTGTGCATGCAACTTCAATATCACAAATTCTTCACAAATGTGGCTCGTATGGGAGGGCTGCAAGAAAAAATACCCTCAAATTCTTGAGGAAAATCTGCTGCCCTCTGCTAGAAATTTGTCAATAGGAATATTTTCCAACATGAAAATGACCCAAAGCACACAGCAAAAATGAGCACACAGTAGTTGAAGGAGAAAAAGCTGAATGTCCTTGCATGGCTTAGTCAGAGCCCAGACATAAACCCCGTTGAAAATCTGTGGAATGACGTGAAGACTGCAGTCCACAAACAGTCACCATCAAATGTAACTGAATTTGAGCAGTCCTGCAAAGAAGAGTGAGCAAATATTGCAAAGTCTAGATGATCAAAGTTAGTAGAGACATATCCCAACAGACTTAAGGCTGTAATTAAAGCACATGGTGGTTCAACAAAATACTGACACAAGGGAGTTATCCTTTTTCCAACTCAGTGATTCTTATTTTGAAATTTTTTTTTTGTGACATGTTGGTATTATATCTTTCACTTGGATGTTATAAGTTAAGAGTAAATACAGCTGGATAAAGCAAAATCTGTGTCTGTCTTCATTTCAGGCTGCAAAGCAACAAAATGTGATTATTTTAAAGGGGGGGGGGGGTATTTTCTATATTTTCTATATTTTTTCTAGACCTCAATGAAAACAGATGTTCTAAGCTATCAAAAGAGGGTCATTTATAAACGTTTCCCTATGAGCCATGCACTGATTAATACATGTTATGTGAAGGAGGGATTTTGTGAGCTTCGGAGATTTTATTTCTGACAGTAGGGTCATACAATAAAAAGTGAAAAGCATGAGAAAGGAGTGAGAAACAAGTAAATCAGAGATTTAAAGCTGCTCCCAGCTAAACATAGACGTCCCAGAGGGGCTGATGAAACACATAACAGAATATAATATATTACCCCAATTTCATATATGTATTGTTCATCATCTTGTTTCATATAGATTTCATATTCTATCCTGCTTTGGATCTCTGGAGGGAAATCACAGTCCCAAGACAGATATAAAACTCTTTCTCTGACATTCACAGATAAATGTATAGGCTTTACTTGTTTATTGGATACTGCAAAAAAAAAAAAAAAAATGATGTCAATAATTGGTCAAAGTTAATGAAATGAATCTACATTTATTTCAAACCCCAAGTGAATAGAGCCAAAGAAACTAACTAAATATTTTGGCAACTGGAGACCAAAGAAATTTAGAACTGAATGAACAGAGATAACATAGCACAGAGCACAGGTCGATCCTTCTTGGAATAACACGACTACTGGTGCTACACACTAGTTCAGTTGTAGGAATGTTTGATTCCTTTAGTCCCTTGTTACCGTAACATTCTGGATTAAACCTCCTATTTAAATATAAATAATATTAACACATTTGTTTAAATGCAGAGTTGGCTACAACCATTTAATTTTGTCTTCTTTGTAATAATGCAGGTTTTTACTAAATCGCTTTCACAGACTATAATATAATATATATGAAAGTAATATCATATTATTTATATTTAAATACCATGGCCCTGAAAAAGGATGAGAGGGAAATTTGAGGGATTCCGAGCTGAATGGTAACGTCCAACTCCAGACTTCAGTAAAATGTAACCTTGCTATGAGCCCCCACCACCCCCCTCGGCATGGGTTAAATACTCATTTTGTATAGGGGAATTGAAATAACTACTATATAAAAATGTATTTTATTCCTCATTCCTACAGCCAGTCCCCCATAGCGGGGTCTCTTTGCCAGTTGCAGGTTCCGCATTGTCATTATTTGCATTATGGGACCTGTCCACATCCCGGGAGTGTCAGAGAGGGGAGAAGAGTGTTGGCTACCTGTGGAGCAAGTTACATATTTGTACTTATTCATCACACCCTAGAGCAGTGATCTCCAAACTGTTCTGGATGCGGCACTTTGGTTGCTCTTATCTGGCCCTCAGACACCAATGAGGCACCATTCATTCCACACCAACAGCGGGGTATAATTTCCCCCACTGGCACCAATAATGAGGCACTATTCCTTCCACTTTCACCAACAATGAGGCACTGTTAGAGCCGGTTCACACTACAGCAACTTGGGATCCGACTTATGTCCCCCAAGTCGCTTGACATAAGAAATCCCATTGAAGTGAATGACAGCCATCTTAATGTACACTACTGAAGTCATTCAGACTTCAGAAAAGGTTCCTGTACTACTTCAAGACGACTTCTAACCAATTTGTGCCCATAGAATTCAATGGAAGTCGCCTCCAAGTCAGATCCCCATCTATATTGAAGTGACTTTACAGGAAAAAGAAAAGAATTTACCCAGGTAAAAGGAATGATGTCAGAAGAGCTATATTCTCTGATTGGCCACAGGCAAAGTCGCCTGGCATGGCGGTCGCTTTAAGTTGCATTGTAAGTCACCCAAAGTCACGCTGAAGTTGCTTTGAAGTCATGTTCAAATTGTCTACAAAGTCGCGCCTGAAGTCGGATCGCCCCTGTGTGAACTGGCTCTTACTTCTACTGACCCTAAATCTTCCCTCTGATATAAACAATGGAACACAAATTCTCCCACTGACACCAAAGATGGGGCACTATTCCTCCACTCCAACTGACACCAATGATGAGGCACTATCCCTCCCATTGACACCAATGATGGGGCACTATTCCTCCACTCCAACTGACACCAATGATGAGGCACTATCCCTCCCATTGACACCAATGATGGGGCACTATTCCTCCAACTGACACCAATGATGAGGCACTATCCCTCCCATTGACACCAATGATGGGGCACTATTCCTCCTATTGACACCAATTATGGGGCACTATTCCTCCAACTGACACCAATGATGAGGCACTATTCCTCTCACTGATGCCAATGATGAGGCACTATTCCTTCCACTGGAAACATTGATGTGGCACTATACCTTACAATTAGGCCTATGATGGGGCACTATTCCTCCTCCTACTGACCAAAGGCTCTGTGTAATTTTTATTTACTCCTGCTGACCACCAAGCCGAGGCATTGTTTACTTCCACTGATGTCTGAGTGTTTTCTCCACCTACTGGCTACAGCTTGGCCCTCTAAAGTCTGAAGGACAGTAAACTGACCCTTTAAAAAAAAAGGGTTGGAGACCCCTGCCCTGAACACGCATTTAACCCATGCAGTGTGTGGCAGCAGTGGGAACTGCATGGTGAAATGCTACCATAGCCCAGCGTTCAGATTTAATATTCAGCAATCATTTAGGAATGTTAGAAATAAATATTAAAGTATATGTAAACCCTAATAATGAACTTATTTTATTTGCTTTCTTTTGGTCTGTTAAATACACCATTAAGTGTTAACAATCAATTTAAGTTTTTTTAGGATGAAATTGTGTGTTTTGCTGTCCTCGCCACTGTAGCTTTAAGATTACTTCACAACTACTATGTCCTATTTGAAGTCCACAGTCTTTATATTGCTCTCCATTTCCTCTACGTTTTGCATTTATTGCATCCTAGGTCATAAACATTTCTTAGATTTTCTAAAAACTCTATTTATTCAAATAGTTTCATTATCATTCTCAAAAAAAGAAAGTTTCATCCTTCTAGACAACATACCTATTTTTGGGAAGAAAACACTTACAGTACATGTCTCAATTCTCTACTTGGTCCTAGAGTTCATGCACCCCCTTTTGACCTTTCTTACCAGATTTTTGACAGATTAATAAGTATTCTGTATATCTTTTTTTTTTCATTTTGCCTAGACTTTAACTTCTTAAGGCATCTGGAGAGCAGCTTTAAAGCCTAAGTTTAGTCTAAAATTATTTTTGGAAATCCTCTGTCCTCTGATCCTCCCCATCCCCACAGACAGTAATCTTATGGTGTAGTGGGGGTTAATATTTGCAGAAGGACCTGCCATATGCTCTTGCTCGTGCTGTCATGTTCTGATCTGCCAGAAATCCAGTGCATTCCTAACCTAACAACATATTGCCTTGATTTTCTAAGCAGTGTTGTCAGCCCTGCATGCTGGACTACAGAACTCCATCCTTTTCTCTCCCTCACCATACATACATAGATGTATTTCTAAAGCAAAAGAGTGCTGCTGCCTTTACTTCCGTAATCCCTCACACTGGGCCTATGGAAAAGGCCAGTGGGAGATGCAGTTCTGGGGGAGTTCCAACATCAATAGGAACTAAGCTCCGTGCAGCTGTTCCTGCAAGAGTTTGGCAAGTGATAATAGCTGTCTTTTTTACTACAGATACGTAAAAGGAAAAATAATACTGGGGCATGTTCTAGAACAGGGGTGCTTTACCGTTTGAGGAGCGAGGACCACTTAAGTGGTTTGGTAACCGTTCGTGGGGCATACTGAACTATGGGGTCTTACCACCCCCCAAACTTCAAATGTAAATGAGTCCCCTCTCTCCTGAGCCCCCAATAACGCTGCATTCACATTGATGTACTGCGGTTTACCTGAACCGTGGGTACTGCAGTGCACCTGTGGGTTTCCTGCTGGTTAGCTGCACTTTGCCATAGACTTCTATGGTGCTGCATTCTGGAGTTTTGTTGCGCTTTCAGAAAGGCACGAAACCCGCAGGATATAATAGAAGTCTATGGCTCAGTGCAGCAAAACCGCAAGTGCACTATGCTGCTCTGATGAGTGTGAAAGCAGCCCAATAACCCTTTGTGTATGGGATGTATAATATTGTGACCTTTTCCTCTTCCGGCTTCTGCTGGCATTGCTCTACAGGCTGCTAGAAACGTCCCAGGCGAAGTGCTCTTGGTATCACTCCAGCTGGGACAGTAACCAGCGCTAGAGGAAGCATTGGCTTATATGGCTCCTGCTCCCTTCACGGCCACCTGCTTCCTCCACTGCCGGCGCTGACTCCATGCACTCTGATGCATTGGGATGGAGGGTCAGCAACCAATGGATCCCAATCTGAGCTTACCAAACTGCCATCCCAGAGCATACCCATGCACTTCCCTGGTTTGAGGTCGCTGGCCACATCAGAGGGCTCCATGGGCCAGATGTGGCCTGCAGGCTATGGGTTGAGCACCCCTGCTACAGAGGGCAAGAGGGGGGCTTAGGGATAAACTTGGGCAGGGCTTTTTTTCAGCAGGAACGCGGGGGAACGCAGTTCTGGCACCTCCAGCACTGAATATATGCACTGTAATGGTAAGGGGTGCTGGGTTGTGCTACATTGTCTATTAATGCTGGCTGCTGGGGCTGGAGAGGATCTATTTCTGCATGAGGGTTTATTGCTGCTGGGGAGGCCTATTGTTGTTGCTGGGGGAATCTATTGTCTCTGTAAGTATCTAGTTTTGCAGTGGGGGTCTATTGTTGCTGGGGTGGGTCTTGTGTTGCTGGAAGGGATCTACTGCTGAGGGAGCAGACTAAATATAGCTGGCAGCTGGAGGGTCTATTGCTGCTGTCTGCAAGGAGATCTGTTGTTGCTGATGGGTCTATTTTTGCTGGGGGAGGGGGGGGGGCTATTTTGTTGTGGGTAGTCCTTTGTTGCAGGGGGATCTATTGTTGATGGTGGGTCTATTGTTGTTGGCTGCAGGGGTCTATTTTACTGCTTTTCTTGTTATCTTTACCAAATTCCATACAAATTACTTAGTACCGCCAATGTTACACGGTTCTGTATTCTCTAAAAAGGGTGGTACTGGGAGGTGGGTAGGGGGTGGGACCAGTGGCGTATCATCCATGGGTGCAGGGTGTTCACTGAACATGTGCCCCAAGGGGTGGGGGGGGCCCACAGTGCTCTGACCAACACTGCACGTAAGGATGATCTGTCCCTGGTTGACAGCTGGGGATTATCAGTGCAGTGTGGGCTTGCACACGGGTCCACTAATTTCATAATACGTCCCTGGGTGGGACCAAGGATATTGCGCGGAGGTAGGTGGGGGTGGAGACAGTTGGTAACTCTGAAAAGGGGGAGTGCCTGCACCTATTCTTTGAGGAAAAAAAGCCCTGAACTTGGGTAATGCCTGGACACACCTTTTAACATTTCTAATAGCATGGTATATGTGTGGCGCTCAACATTTCTCAAAGAATGTAGATTTTCTTTTTTCCCCCAGCTCCTAAACATATTTGTGAATTGCTTTATTTTTTATATTTGGGTATTATTAGAAGAAAAGTATTGAACAGTATACTTACACACTTTGTTGCATTCTTCAAGGGTTTTACAGGTTTCAATCAAATAACAATAATGCCACATTAGACAAAAGAAAAGAATATAAGGTGTTGCCTCCATTTCATATTATACCGCACAAGCCTGAAAATAGAAAGAATATGCGAACACTAAAACATTAATTCACAAACCTTCTTTTGTTATGAAAATCAAATCATACCAATCAGTCATGATGTCTAAGTGCCCGTTCACAGCAGAACACGGTGTGGTAAACCCTTTTTCCGTGTGCGTTTCCCGCACCGCATTCAAAACACACTCCAGTTGCAATCTGCAGTGGGTGTCAATGTTAAGTTAATGGCACCCCAATGCAGGTCGCAAATGCAGTGCTCCCCTGTGCTCCAGCGGTGGACTGTCTGTCAGCGTCATAAGGTCCAGTGCAGGGCTCTGGACCCAGCATTCATTTTAATGATATCAGATCCTTAGACCACTAGGGTATGAAGGAGAAGACCCTACAGGGAGCAGTCTAGTGGCACGGAGGAATGGAGTTGCGTAAGTAGAGTTATTAAATATCCCCTAGACCTAAACACGCAATTAACCCTTGCAGTGCAGGTGCAGCCCCACTTCAAGGGAGACTTTTTAGGTTTCCCGGAGCTGAGCTTTAAGCCACATCCATAAATAGGCCATATCCCTATAAACATTACACAATGTCCAGAAAAAAAATTGCCATTGTAATATAACAATTAGTCTGGGGATATTGGGGGCTGAAGTGGCAGTTCGATTTAACTGCACTTTTAAAAAAGGGGATATTAGGCTGATTTTTTCACTGATCCATAGATGCAGCGCAGTGCACCTGTGGCTATCCTGTCGGTTAGCTGCACTGAGACATAGACTTCTATTACAGTGCCTTGAAAAAGTATTCATACCCCTTGAAATTTTTATCACATATGTCATGTTACAACCAAAAATGTAAATGTATTTTATTGGGGTTTTATGTGATAGACCAACACAAAGTGACACATAATTGTGAAGGGGAAGGAAAATGATAAATGGTTTTCAAAATTGTTTACAAATAAATATCTGAAAAGTGTGTCATGCATTTGTATTCAGTCAATACATTGTAGAACCACCTTTCACTGCAATTAAAGCTGCAAGTCTTTAAGGCTATATCTCTATCAGCTTTGCACATCTAGAAAGTTACATTTTTTCCCATTCTTATTTGCAGAATAGCTCAAGCTCTGTCAGATTGGATGGAGAGCGTCTGTGAACAGCAATTTTCAAGTCTTTCCACAGATCCTCTATTGGATTTAGGTCTGGACTTTGACTGGGCCATTCTAACACATGAATATGCTTTGATTTAAACCATTCCATTGTAGGTCTGGCTGTATGATTAGGGTCATTGTCCTGCTGGAAGGTGAACCTCCACCCCAGTCTCAAGTCTTTTGCAAACTGTAATGGGTTTTCTTCTAAGCTTGCCCTGTATTTGGCTCCATCCATCTTCCCATCAACTCTGACCAGCTTCCCCGACCCTGTTGAAGAAGAGCTTCCCCACAACATGAAGCTGCCACCACCATGTTTCATGATGGGGATGGTGTGTTCAGGGTGATGTGCAGTGTTAGTTTTCTGCCACACACAGCGTTTTTCTTTTTAGGCCAAAAAGTTCAATTTTGGTCTCATCTGACCAGAGCACCTTCTTCCACATGTTTGCTGTGTCCCCCACATGGCTTCTCGCAAACTGCAAACGGTACTTCTTATGGCTTTCTTTCAACAATGGCTTTCTTCTTGCCACTCGTCCATAAAGGCCAGATTTGTGGAGTGCACGACTAATAGTTGTCCTGTGGACAGATTCTCCCACCTGAGCTGTGGATCTTTGAAGCTCCTCCTTAGTCACCATGGGTCTCTTGGCTGCTTCTCTGATTAATGCTCTCCTTGCCTGGCCTGTCAGTTTAGGTGGACAGCCATGTTGTGGTAGGTTTCTATTTGTGCCATACTGTTTCGGATGATGGATTGAACAGTGCTCCGTGAGATGTTCAAAACTTGGAATATTTCTTTATAACTTAACCCTGCTTTAAACTTCTCCACACCTTTATCCCTGACCTGTCTGGTGTGTTCCTTGGCCTTCATGATGCTGTTTGCTCACAAAGGTTCTCTAACAAACCTCTGAGGGCTTCACAGAACAGCTGTATTTATACTGAGATTAAATGACACACAGGTGGACTCTATTTACTAATAAGGTGACTTCTGAAGGCAATTGGTTCCACTAGATTTTAAGGTGTATTTCAAGGGGTATGAATACTTCTTCAAGGCACTGTATATTCTGCGGGTTTGGTGTGCTTTCTAAAAGTGCGCCACAGCCGCAACATTTAAAAGTCTATGGCAAAGCACAGCTAACCTGCAGAAAAGCTGCAGGTGCACTGCCCTGCACCCACGGTGCAGGTAAAATGCAGTGCATCAGTGCGAAAGCAGACATATAGGGGGCTCAGAACAGTAAGTGCCCGTTCACACAGGGGTGACTTGTGATCCGATTTGAGTGGCCTCAAGTCGCCCCAAGTCGCTTGACATTTGAAATGAATGGGAGCCGTCTTAATATACACGACTGAAGTCGCTCCGACTTCAAGGCGACTTCTGAAAAGGTTCCTGTACTACTTCTAGGCGACTTCTATCCGACTTGTGCCCATAGATTTCAATAGAAGTCGCCTCCAAGTCGGATCCCAATCTACATGGAAGCGACTTTACAGTTAAAAGAATAGAATTTATTTTTAGGCAGCCCCTCCCTCCCTTCTCTGATTGGTCAAGTCAAAGTCGCCTGGCAAAAGTCGTGTTGTAAAGTCGCCTGAGGTCCTTGAAGTCGCGCTGGAAGTCGCACTGAAGTTGCGCTGAAAGTCGTGCTGAAATCGTCTAGCAAAGTCGGGTCGCCCCTATGTGAATGCAGGCTTAGGGCTTATTTACATTTGTGTTTTTTTGGGGGTGATAAAACCCTTTAGTTCATTGTGGCCCTCGCTCTTCAAAAGGTTGAGTACCCCTCAACCGTTTGAAGCGCTATATAAATCCTGTATAGTAATAATAATAAAAAACAAAAATGTTATATACTGCAGCTTGCCAGTCCTTAGATGTAGAGATTGCATTAGGTTAATTTTTCAGGCTAAAGCCTGGTACACACTAACAGGTTTTTTTATTGCTCAACCCAGTGGGCTGAAGAGCTTGGGAAGAGCTGCTGCACTAAGTATGCGATATTAGTACAGCAGTCTCCCCCGCTGAGCTATTGTGTTCTGACACACTGCCCCCCCCCACCCCTCCCCGCCAGAACAGCGCCCTCAGTCATCAACAGACCTTTTTTGGTCATGCCACCTCGACCAAAGCCAGCTTCTGTTGGACCGGCTGCCGGTTGTCTGCTGGTTTCTATTGATTCGGCCAATGCTGCACGCCATTTGGCCCATGTATATGGCCCTTCAGAACATTTTCAGCAAGTACCAAAAACATTTGTTGATTTTTACTAGAAATGTGGTATCCTTGTTACTTCCTTTGAGCCGTACTAAAAAGCACAAACAATCTTATCTTCATTCAGAGTAATCTTCTATAAACCAGCAAGTGCCCTGTTCTCCACGTTATAGAGATAACATAATGAGGACATGTTTTTAGTCCAAATCAGGACAGCAGCCTGGGTGACAAACATGGCTCATGGGACTTGTAGTTCCACAACAGCTGTAGGGCCACAGGTTGAGCACCCATGCTTTAAAAAGACAAAACTTTTTTATTAGTTTTGGATGGAGTGGAGAGGGATTAGCACCCTTGTCAGTTTTTATTGCTGTCTGTGCCCCCCTTTAAGGAGATTCCCCCTCTCTATTTGTCCTGTTTACCATTATCATTGAAAGTGAAAGTAAAAGAAAATCCCAAATTTTGGGTTGTCCCCAGAAAAGTAATAGAGAGGAGTAGAGTGTAGACACTAGTTCTGGTGACCTGGGGGTCCCCAAGGAATTCCATAAATTTCTTATTGGAATGAAAGTGATGGGAAATCTACGCAATGAGACAGAGATGGCGAAAAAAAATCTGACACCTCTCTTGCTCTATCCAAAATGAAAAAAAAATCCTATAGTTCTACTTTAAGAGTAATATAAAGACTTTTTTGTTGTTTTTAGAATAAACAAGACTTTCTTTGGGCAATATTTTATTGCAAAGATATATATCTATTTTTTTTCAGTTCAATCTAATGAGAAAAATATATAACAAAAATGCTTTATTTCATAATTTGACTGGTATTAGTTCTAAAACAGCTAGTGCTATAAAATTACTTTTTATTTATTTAGTTATTTTTTATGTTTGAAGCTTTTTTATGCATGAATTGGGCAGTAAACTGAATACGTTATTTTTTTTTCCTGCTCTCCTCAACAGAAAGTTAAAGGAAAAGTACAGCCAAAGCTTGTTGGCTGTACTTCTCCTGCGGATCACAGGAGTGCCGTTCGTTCGGGCACTCCTGTGACCCGTTTTTAGTAGACAAGAGGCTGAAGTCCGCTGTCGGCTGATGTCACAGAGCTGGGCCAGGCTCGGGCAAGATCGTGACAATGGAATCAGGAGCTGACCACATGCCTAGACTGGCACCCGGCTCAGCCTCTCAGCGAGCCGCTGAGAGCCTAAGCTGGCCGCTCCCATCCCCTCCACAACCCAGCGCTCCAGTGAGTGCACGCGGGGGGGGGGGCAGAGAAGGAAGCTTCAGATTGACAGTCAGCAACTCTCTGCTCAGGGAGCTCTGAGAACCGAGTGATCGCCAGTGTTTGATCACTCAGTTCTCAGTGTTAGCTGGCGTTCACACAGGGGCGATCCGACTTCGGCAGACTTTGCTAGGTGACTTTCAGCGCCACTTTCAGCGTGACTTCAGCAGAACTTCAAGCAACTTACAACACGACTTCATGCCAGGCGACTTCAGAGAAGGAAGGGAGGGGGTTGCCCTGGATAAATTATTTTCTTTTCACTGTAAAGTCACTTCCATATAGATGGGGATGTCACTTGCAGGTGATTTCTATTGAATTCTATGGGCACAAGTCGGATAGAATTCGCCTAGAAGTTGTGCAGGAACCTTTTCTGAAGTCAGAGTGAATTCAGTAGTGTACATTAAGACGGCTCCCATTCACTTCAATGGGATTTCAGATGTCAAGTGACTTGGGGACACAAGTCGGAGTGCAAGTTGCCCGATTCTTAAAATAACAAAATCAAAAAAACCCATACATCTTGTTTAATGAAGACGCTCTCTGTGATTGCCAGCCTGAAGTTAGTTTAATTGTTTAGCTGAATTGAGGTGATAACCTGTGCAATATTTGAGTAATATTTGGGAATTGACATGTTCTCTTTTATTCAGCCATCAAACTCTATTTATACAATTTTAGTTTTGGAGTTGTCAAAAGAGTGGCCTATTTTCTGCAAATTTTATATTGATTAAATCTTTATAAATAGCAAAGGTGACTTACCCCAGTCTTCATCCAGCTATCTTACAAAGGCATTGTTAACTGTGATAACTTCTTGAAACTTCTCAATCTGAAGAAATCTTGGTTGGCAATATACATGCTTGTCTTCCTATGCAGGCTCTTGTAATGCTATGGTGGAGCAAAATAAGTACCAGTCATTTTTTGGAACACAATGGGGTTTATTTACTAAAGCGTTCAGTGGAGTAAATTTACTCCTGAGAGCTATTTAACTCTCAAAAATGGCAAATGGTGCTAAATAGAGCTACAACGGTATTCACAATAGCCCTGGAGTAGATTTACACCCAAAATGGAATTCACTAAAGCTCCCAGGTCACAGATAACTCCCAACTCCTTACTCCAGCCCAGACCTGGAGTTGTGCAAATAGAAATAATGTTTGGAGCATGATCTGATCTCCTAAATTGTGCTAAAATATGCGGTATATTGTTTAA
>BLSH010522711.1:651496-663992 GCA_018402905.1 Glandirana rugosa
ATATATAAATGACCGTAATTTCATAAACGTCATATATGTGTAAATCGTTTTGTCGTTAACCCAAGTTTCCCAGGACGAGTATCCTCGAATGTTAGATTTTAACCTGATTTGGAATATCACCTGTTAAAATCAAAGTGGCAGGTATTGACGGGTGTGTAAAGTATTTTACTGATTTGTGGGTGTACTGTAATAATCGACGTTTTAATGTCTTTCTATTAATTGTCAGTAAGATTGTTTCGTAATGTTGTATAATTTTTTCCGCGTCTAATTTGGTTCTTGTAACTCATATTCTGTTTTTTATGTGTAGGGTTAGTCTGTTGTACCATTTTAGTCCGGTGAAAACTACCAGTTTTACGTGTTAGTAAAGTCGTTTGTTTGTCGAGATCATTTTGTAAACAGTAATCGTTTGATAGTAACGAAGAAGGTGTTTTTGGTGTCGTGGTTTGGACTGGAGAGTAGTCCGGTTTGGTCGTGGGGGATGACTACAGGGAATATATTCGATCGTGACCAAGGTTTAGTCCAATTTTAGATTGTAAGCTCCTATGAGCAGGACCCTTTGAACCCAATTGCTGTTTTGCTAAATGTGTATATACTGCAAATACTTTAATGCCAGTAAATATATACATGTTTCTGTTGACAAAATAGAATTAAATTGATTTTGCTTGTTCTCTTTTGTAACTTTAATTCGTTTTGGGGGGTGGTGGTTTTGGGGAAGTGGATTACCTTCCTCAGGGGCGGTGTCCGAGATCGGATGTAATTTGCACTGCAGTGCAAATAGCATTTGATCTGTGCTATGCAAATTCAGCCATACAGATAGTATGGCTGAATTCGCATCGCATCCTGACCAAACTCGCACAGGACCCTTTTTCTTTTTTTTTGTTACGGAGCAGAATCAGATCACATGGGTGTTCACATCCATGCAATCTGATTCCTGTCTGAATTTGCAGTGCGATCTGCAA
Source organism: Glandirana rugosa (assembly GCA_018402905.1). Lineage (NCBI taxonomy): Eukaryota > Metazoa > Chordata > Amphibia > Anura > Ranidae > Glandirana > Glandirana rugosa. Next base: position 652,456 of record BLSH010522711.1, read on the forward strand.
ACAGATTTGGGGATCTCAGCTTTCTAGTGACACACCTAGCAGTTTGCATATGGCAGTGGGAACTATCTAAGTTGCGTGCAATGCGGGAACCCGCAGCGGATTTGCAAGGTTCCCCTATCGCACTAGTGTGAACCAGCATTAAGAAGTCATCTTCTAATTTATATTTGCATAGTCATTACAGATATACATCAGCAGGAAGTATAATATGGCTGGAAACAGGAAGTGCTGTGTGCACATGGGCTGCAAGTGATTGTGTGGTGATGCCAAATAATTCAATGAACCCCACCCACACCACATATAGCTCCCACATCCTCCCCTACATTGATCAAAAATGTAATTTTAAATTGCTTGCGGCTATAATGCATTGTCCTCCCAATCCATACCAAGCCCTTTGGCTCAGGGGTGGATTTTAAGGGGAAGCCCACTCCAAATTTTATTACAAAATGCTGGGGGATTCCCCCAAACTCCAGACCCTTTCTATGCATGCAGCCTGGAGGTCAGGATGGGGGGGGACAAGTGAGGGCCTGCCCCCCTCCTGCAACAAACCAGGCCACATGCCTTTAACGTGACAGGGTGTGTGCTTTGGGGTGGAGGAGCTCTGTGTGCCCCCCCTCAAAGCCTCTTGTACCTATGTTGATGGGGACAAGGGCCTCTTCCTGACAACCGTGATGGTTGGGGGGCTGATCGAAATGTGGAAGCCCTCCGTTAACAAGGGGGCCACCGGATCTTGGCCCCCTATGTGAATGTTTGTTGGGTACATCATACCCATTCACCTAAAAAGTGTAAAAATGTATTTTAAAATGGAGACATTTTTTTGTCCCATCTTTTATGTTAAAAAAGTGTGTCGCGATGTACATCCATGGTCAATAGGGATGGTCCCCCGGTTCGACTCAAAAGTATGTTCGAATCGAACAGTGGGGGGTTGCCGAATCCTGAACATTATGGGGTGCTGGTGGGAAATTGCCCATAATGCAGTGAAATTGTGGCGGAATGCCGCCTGCTGATTGGCCAAAGAATGCACATGACCTGCGTGCTTTGGCCAATCACAGCATGCTCTGCTGTGAGAGCCATGATTCGCCAAAGGAAGGGTGCATTTGGCCAATCATTGCTCAGCGGGTCTAAGTCCATGCCCACACTATATAAGGTCACTTACACAGAGGCCGAATATAGTGAAAACATTTGCGGAGATAGCAATGGGTTAGGCAGTGGCATATATATGTACAGCATGGTATATATAATACACTGCATTTATTTATTTAAGGTACTTATATAGTGCTGTCGCTTTACATATATATTGTACATTCACATGAGTCCCTACCCTCAAGGAGCTTACAATCTATGGTCCCTAACTCACATTCATATATATATATATATATATATATATATATATATATATATATTAGGGCCAATTTAAACAGGATCTAATTTACCTACCTGCATGTCTTTGGGAGGAAACTGGAGGAATCCCACACAAACACAGGGAGAACATGCAAACTCCAGGCAGGTAGTGTTGTGGTTGGGATTTGAACCAGTGACCTGTTTGCTCCTAGGCGAAAGTGCTAACCACTACATACATTGTGTAGACTATATACAGTGCATGCACGATCGGATAAGGGTCTGGCATAGATTTTAAGAGGAACTCCACGCCAAAATTAAACAGAAATGTTGGGTAGGGGTGCCCCCACAAAGTCCGTACCAGGCCCTTCAGGTCTGGTATGTATTTTAAGGGGAACCTCATGCCAAATTTTGGGAAAAATGGTGTTGGGGTCCCCCCACAATGCAAACCAGACCCCAAAGCACCCTCCCCATGTTGAGGGCATGTGGCCTGATAAGGTTCGGAGGGGGCACACTCACTCGTACCCAACCCCCCGCCATGCCAGGGCTGCGTGCTCGCATAAGGGTCTGGTTTGGATTTTGGGGAGGCCCAACACCATTTTTTATCAATTTGGTGTGGGGTCCCCTTAAACTCCATACCAGACCCGAAGGGCCTGATATGGACTGGGTGGGACCCCCAACACAATGCTTTTTCAGTTATCTTTATCTATATTGCTGGGAACCAGCAATACATTACAGCCACGACCGAATTTAAATGACAATTTTTCCTTTACAAATGTCATTTTGCGGTGCCACTGTTCTAATCATCACAGAGATCCATACTAAGGGGACCCATCAAGCACAATATTTAAGCACTTGCCGCCCGCCGCAGCGTGATGGCGGCAAAGTGGTTCGTTATCGCAAACGACTAGCATTGTGAGCGCGCGTGTGCTGCCGGAGGCATGCTCGCACGCTCACTGTGTTCGGGGGGGGCAGGGAGTGGGTTGGGCGGACTCGATCCCCCCTGGCTACCCGCGATGGCCCCTCTGCAGTGAAAGAATGGAGGTCCGTGTATGTAAACATGGATCTCCGTTCGGACAGAGGGGGAAGGGCGGTGATCGCAGGCTTCCTGTATATGGAAGCTGTGATCACTTCCCTCCCCCTGCCAGCCCAGCCCCCATATAGTTAGAACACCCCATAGGGAACACAGTTAACCCTCTCCAGGTTAACCCCTTCACTGCCAATGGCATTTCTACAGTAAGCAGTGCATTTTTATAGCACTGATCGCTGTATAAATGCCAATGGTCCAAAAAAGTATCTAAATGGTCCGACATGTCCGCCGCAATATTGCAGTACTGCTAAAAATCGCAGATCAATGCCATCACTAGTAAAAAAAAATTAAAAATACAATTCCAGAAATTAATTTGCATCATCCCTAAACGCAGCAACTTTTGCCCAAACAAAACAATAAACGCCAATTGTGATTTTTTTTTTGATAGGAGGAAGAATATAAATTGGCCAAAAACAAGTAAATAAAATGATTTTTATTTTTTTACAATTGGATTTGTATTTTAGCAAAAACTAAGAAAAACTGGTTATTTTGAATAATTGTCGCTCTTTTTTTATTTAGAGCGGCAATCAGAAATGACGCAGAGGAGATCAAATACCAGCAAAAGAAAGCTCTATTTGTGGGTAAATAAGGACGCAAATTTCGTTTGGGTACAATGTTGCACGACCACGCACTTGTCAGTTTAAGCAACGCAGTGCCAAATCACAAAAAGTGCTCTGGTCCTAAAGCGTGAATTCCTTCAGGGGCTGAAGTGGTTAAAGGAATATTTTTGTTTCACTTTAACCATTATTAAAACCACTGCTCCTGAAAAAAAATTAGAAACTTTTTTTTTCTATTCAGACATGTGCCCTGGGGTTATGGCTGTTAAAATTAGAGAGAGGGGTGGTAATTTTTTTTTTTTTTTTTTTTTTTTTTTTTAATGTCAATGAACTAGCATACAAGTACACAAGTTCAATCCCAGCCAACATCCAACGCTTAGAACATGTGATCTGAGAGGCATCTTCAGAGGCAAATAGAGACCGCATGTGAGTAATTTTACTCCCGAATGTGAGAGTTGAAGTTGTAATTGCCTTTAATTGGGAATTATTTTAAGGCACTGCTGGAGTAGATTTGGGAGGTATAGTAAATCAGGGCCAATGTTTTTTTAAACAGGATTGCCCTCAATATATGAATTACTCTCGTTTCAAAGTGTAATGTGTTCTTATCAAGCTTATCAATCCCAGAGCCGTCTTTAATATTGACTGGACCATGGGCAAACATATTTGTGGGCCATACCGAATCCACCTATCAAATATGTGGGGACAGTGCAGGGCTCAAGAGGCAGCTGTTTTGGGCCCCACAACGACTAGGCACAGGGTAACTGCCCCTTTTGCCCTGTGTTAAAGACGGCCCTGATCGGCCCCTTGTAAAAGGAGACCTTCATTAAAATGGACCTGAACCCGAAAGTAAAGATTTTCAATGTTATAGGGAACAGCAGCAGGAAACCGGTCTGTGTCACTAGTGAAGTATAATTAGTTTCAAAATGTCAAGAGTACAAGCTTACAACCAAGTAAAAAATAAATAAATAAATAAACAGATTTTCTGACTCCTGATTTGAACGCCATTGCACAAGTACTGTGGTCAAATCTGATGCTAATGTGACTCAAAGTTTTCTTAACAACTTGAGCTCCGGAAGATTTTAGTCCCTTGATGACCAGGACATTTTTTGCTATTGGTACTGCGCTACTTTAACTGGCAATTGTGCAGTCATGCAGCGCTGTAACTAAACTAAATTGATACCATTTTTTTTTTTACACAAATAGAACTTTTTTGGTGGTGTTTGATCACCACTGGGTTTATTTTTTGTCACATAAAGGAAAAAGGACCCAAAATTTTGAAAAATGAAAAACAGTATGTTTTACTTTCTGCTATAAAACATATCCAATATTAACCACTTGCTTACTGGGCACCTAAACCCCCCTCCTGCCCAGGCCGATTTTCAGTTTTCAATGCTGTCACTCTTTGAATGACAATTGCGCGGTCGTGCAACCTTGTACCCAAACAAAATTGACGTCCTTTTTTTCCCACAAATAGAGCTTTTTTTGGTGGTATTTGATCACCTCTGTGGTTTTTATTTTTTGCGCTATAAACTAAAAAAAAACGACAATTTTGAAATAAACAATATTTTTTACTTTTTGCTATAATACATATCCAAAAAATAAAAAACAAACGTATTCATCAGTTTAGGCCGATATATATTCTTCTACATATTTTTGTTAAAAACAAATCATAATAGGCGTATATAGATTGGGTTGCGCAAAAGTTATAGCGCCTACGAACTATGGAAATGGATATATGGCGTTATTATTATTTTTTTACTGGTAATGGCGGCGTTTTTATCAGGACTGCAACATTGCGGCGGACATGTCGGACATTTTTGACACTTTTTTGGGACCGATGACGTATATACAGCGATCATTGCTAAAAATAGCCACTGATTACTGTATACATGTCACTGGCAGGGAAGGGGTTAACACTAAGGGGGCGATCAAGGGGTTAAGTTCTAACTGTGTGGGGGCTGGGCTGGCAGGGACATGACAGATCTAACTGATCCCGATCACAGGGATCAGTAGATCTGCCATGTACCCCTCACAGAACGGGAAACCGCCGTGTTTACAACAGCGGTTTCCCGTTCTAGCTCTCTATTAGACAATCGCGGGTCTCCGGCAGAGATCGAGTCCGTCCAACCCATGGGCACGCTCACGCAACATACGGCGGGCGCGATTGCGTGCTGCCAGCAGCTGTGAGGGCGCACGGGGAGCGCGCAAAGAGGCCCCGGGCAAAGTAGATCCGCGCTATAGCCGATATGAAGAGTTTGTCACTAAATGGTTAAAACAGAAATGGTAGAAAGCAAATTCAGCAGGTACTGTAAACCAGCAAACAGAATCCTTTTACAATGAATATCATTCTTTCCTTCCACCTAAAAAGAACCATGTTACCTTTTCCCACTCTTCTGCCTCTCCATACAACAGGGGTGTGTTTATAAAAAAAATGCACAGAGCTCTTTGTCCTGTGAAACTGCATGTACATTTGTGCTGTGCAATTAGGGGCAAAAACAAATATTATTAGGTTATTTCGTCTCCAGGAACCAGGAAATACCACAATATGGGCACTAGCCGCTAATTATTTATTTACTATGACCATGATCAGCGCCATCTAGTGGCCATTATGCAATATTTTTCTGATTCATTCTATCCTGTATGAACAATAACATCTGATTTGAAGAGAAAATAGCATAATAATATTTGCTTTTGCCCCCATTTGTACATCTTGAATGCACATGCAGTTGTACAGGACAAATAGCTTTTTTTTTTTTTTTTTTTTTATAAATACACGCCATAAAGTAGCAGCATGCACCAATGTTTATATGTGGGAGTGTCCATGAAAGACACTTCTGTTTATTGGCTGCTACCAAAAGCATGAAAACTGTTTAGAGAGACAAAGGGGTTGCTATGAGTTGTTCCAATACCATAACATATATTAAATAGGTGTATATTTTAGTGGCACATGATTATCTGCAAGAAGATCATCTGTATCTGCAGCCAACTCTGCGCCTACTTATAAGAGCGCTATGTGATTGAGTTTATTGAATCTTTGGTTATTGCATTGTAGACATGTGCGGTTCGTTTAGTCCCGAATTAAAATTCGGACAAATTTTCCAAATTTCTGCATTACAATAGTACCGAATTTAAATGACTCCGAAATAATGAAAAAAAATTTGGCCGAAATTCAAATTCAAATAATTTTCAAATATTTTCTGAATCGTTTTTGAATACTTTTCGAATTCGAATAGTTTTCAAATTCTAAAAGTTTTCAAATTCAAATTCTAAGAGTTTTCGAATCCAAATAGTTTTCAAATTCGAGGACTTTTCGAATTTGAAAACTATTTGGATTTGAAAACTCTTAGAATTTGAATTGTTTTCCAATTTCCAAAGAGAACAAAATAGAATAGAAAACAAAGGAACAGAACAAAAAAAAAAACAATAGGCTAGAAAAGAATATAACAGAAAACAAAAGAATAGACGGCAACACAGTAAAACAGCTCTGTTCCTCTCCACCACATTATATTCTTTCATTTTCTGTTATATTCCCTTCTATTGTATTCTATCTTTTTCCATTCTATTCCTCCACTTTCCACTCCAACCCAATTCTCCTTGGAAATCGGAAAACTATTTGCATTTGAAAACTGTTCAAATTCAAAAGCGATTTGAATTCGAAAACTATTCAAAATTGAATCGAAAACTTTTTGAAACTATTTGAAAACGAATAAACGAAACAAATTCCAAAAACAAATTAAACGAATGAAACAAATCTAACTGAACAAATTTATATAGATGACGAATGAAAGCAAAATTAAACTAAACTAATTTTTTCGCTCTGCACATGTCTATACATTGGATCTAATCTATAGTTATGGACAAAATCAGAATAATTCTTACCTCAAATAAGGAGGCACAGCCAGTATTTTGCTCTACCTTATTCATCTATATAACAGGATTTCCACTTGGTTCTCATTTTAGTTTAAGCCAGTCAGTTCACTGTCATCACTCTGTGTTTCCCTCTTGTACATTTCCAGTTTTTAAAAGTCATGTGATTTCATTCTAAGCCATTTTTTGGAATCAGCATTACTTTACATCCCCAAAAAAGAAAACCAAAACACAGCAATGATACGAAACTTGTTTGTGTATATTACGACAAATTTTAATAAGCTCATTTTTTTTTAACTTTACGTGGAACTTCAGCTAAAACCTTTATTTTCAGTGTATTATTGTATAGTGGGGGAGGTTTAGAACTTTAGTTGGGTGTTAATTGCTCTCTGTGTGGGTTTCGGGGGTATGTATGTGTTGGGGGGACTATTAGGAATCCCGAAACCCTTTTTTAGAATAAGGGGGACCCAGATATCCATCCTCTTCCAGGGGAATGAGTACAGAGCTACATTAGTACCATGTATTACTCATTCCCCAATAAACTGGAAATGTAAATAAACACCCTGACACCATGAAAAAATAACTCCTTTAATAAAATGATTGGTTACCTAAGGAGTAACCAATGACCTACCACCACTCAATACATTTTTCTTGCACTAAAGAATATTTTCTTTACTTTTGATTCTTTGTGTGGACGGGCTAGGGTTAGTAAAGTACCCCTGTACTCATTCTACTGGGAGGGCAGATATCTGGAGATTCTTTATTATAAGTCTCCCGACAAACCCACAAGTGCTTTTGAGGACCAGATATGGGGAACAGGCCCAAGACAACAGTGGGACAAGGTGCCTTGCCATGGTAGGAGGGAAAGTCAGCCCCCCTCCCCACCTCCCGTAGGATGCCCATCAAATGTTGAAAGGCATCTGGTCTGGTCTGGTGAAGGATAGAGGGCAGCATGCTGGCTGCCCTTTCCCTTTTGCCACCAAGTATCTTTTAAGGGACTACATCTTACTGTTCAGTGAGCTTCAATATTTAAAGGATTTGTGTATTTACAATGCTGCATGCAAAGACCTTCTCCCTACTGAACGGTATACTTTTTGCATTGCTACATGACCCCATGGCAGTGCCTTTTTTAGGCAATATCTTGCAAATTATTTATTGAAAAACACCAAATAATAATTACAAGATGCACCCCCCAAAGATTTCAGTGGGGTTCTGCGCTTCGGTGTTAGCAGATTTCCTGCTGGGTTCAACAGAGCAAATCTGGCCTGGTTTCCCATCTACACTGCTAAAGCACTTGGCTCGGTTCACATTGGTGCGATGCAGGAAACCCTGCAAATCCACCACGGGTTCACACTGCCCTCTGCCAACCGCTAGGAGTGTCAATACAAAGGTAATGGCACCCCCAGATTGGTTCGCATATCGCAATGTGAACTGTCAATTCGGATAGGAATCGGATCGCATGGGTGTTAACAAACATGCAATCTGATTCTGGGGCGGACAAAAAAAAGAGTCCTGCACGAGTTTGGTCCGAATGCGATGCAAATTCAGCTATACAATCTGTATGGTTGAGTTTGCATCGCACAGACATCGCATGTGATCTCCACAGCAGTGCGATACGAATGTGAACCCAGCCTGGGTGTGAATTTTTTAAATGAGAAAGTGACCAATATATTGGAAACTGTAGTAAACACAACCAAGTACGTTTTATTGAGCATAACGATACTTGAAGCACCCATGTCATTTATATGTAAGCAGAAGCTCAAAGAGGCATATCAAAGTGACGTATCATAAAGCACATTACAATCTAAACTACAGGTAGGAGGTTTATGGATGTACAGTATGTATATATTTATATATACATAATCAGCTATTTCCTCAGGAGATTTCAAAATAAAATAAGTAAATACTTATTGATACTATTGATTTTCTTAGCACAGTCTAGTATGTACCAAATAGTAATAAAATAATTGATTGATCAGAACTCACCTAGATCATCCATTCAGGATCCTTCTCCACAGGTATATATTCAGTGTATTCCAATGCAATTTTAAGACTCCACATCAGTCAGATTTCTAGGTAGTGAAACCATCAAGGAATATAAATCACTGTAGACTGATACATGGACTTCCCTTTGTAGTATTTTGTTCTAAACTGCAGGAAGGGTGGTAGAAAAAAGGAGAACACATTTTGAACTGCCTCTAGTTTCCTTTTCTTTTGTACGTCATATATATATATATATATATATACAGTATATTCATTTCAATCTTTACGCTACTAACTCTTCCTGGACATATATATCTTCAGTGGCAGATATAATAAATAAAAAACATTTTGGTGCTTTCATACTAAACCACAGAGTTCAAGCATTATCATGCTTCAATTCAATTGTTGGACAACAAAGTGCTTTTGTAGTTATTGAATAATTTTGCACTTGCACCCATATCAGTCCAACCTCTCCATGATCATTTTGAGCTACACTATATTACCAAATGTATTGGGGTGCGTGCCTTTACACACACATGGACTTTAACCACTTACCCACTGGGCACTTGAACCCCCTTCCTAACCAGACCAATTTTCAAATTTCAGTGCTCTCACATTTTGAATGACAATTACTCAGCCATGCAACACTGTACCCTTATAAAATTGTAGTTTTTTTTCACACAAATAGAGATTTTTGGGGGGGGGGGAGGTTTTAATCACCGCTGGGGTTTTTATTTTTTGCGCTATAAATAAAAAAGGACCAACAATTCTGTAAAAAATGCATTTTTCTTTATATCTGTTATAAAATTTAGCAAATTAGTAATTTTTCTTCATACATTTTGGCCAAAATTTATACTGCTACATATCTTTGGTAAAAATAACCCAAATTGTGAAAGTTATAGAGTCTACAATCTATAGTGCCAATCATTGAAAATTGATCACACCTGATGTACTGACGGAAAATAGAGTTAAAAGGGGTGGGTATGGTGCTGCTATACAATTTTAAAAAAGTGCAAAAAATGAATGTACAAAAAAGTTATATCATTAAATGTGCAAAAATCAGCTGTAAAGTGCTTGATGTGCAAAGTGCAAAAAAACTGCACCAGATGATATTTCTCATACAAATAGCCTAAGTAAAAACAGTGCAAATATATTCAACATATACATGTGCAAACCTCAGATATAAAGTGCAATACAATGTGTAAAAATGGCAATACGTATATACTTCCCAAATAGTTCATAAATAAATAAATAAATAACCTACTATATTTGTTTTGAACAGAGCAATATCAATGTTATAGTGCATTCAGTGCAAATTAAATTAGTCCCATGAAGTCAGTGTTAGTGACACCAGTCTCTATTGCAAAAGACAGCTTCAGATGACGTCTGTATGACGAAATGCGTACGTCGGAGCCAGTACGTCATTACGCAACTTCTGGTTTGAGTGTGTGGAGCGCAAATGAGCAGCGGACTGAGCATGGATGAGATGGCTGAGCATGGATGAGATAGCTGTGAGTATGGATGTGATGGCTGAGCATGGATGGGGATGGTTGAGCATGGATGAGATGGCTGTGAGTATGGATGGGGTGGCTGAGCATGAATGGGGATGGCTGAGTATGGATGGGGATGTCTGAGTATGGATGGGGATGGCTGAGCACGGATGGGATCACTAAGCATCGATGGGATGGCTGAGCATGAACAGGGATGGCTTAGTATGGATGGGGATGGCTGAGCATGAATGGGGATGACTGAGCATGGATGGGTTGCTGATGTTCATACCCTCTACATTATACATACACTATATTACCAATAGTACAGGGGCGCCTACCAGCTACTTACTAAAGATCCCATGTTTATTTTCAAAAATGAACTTCATAAACTGGTAGAAGATGGGAAGATGGATGGAGTGCTCACTAAGAAGGAAGCATTATATTTGGATCCCCTCTTTTGCAGAATGCCCATCATTTATTTTTTACCTAAGATCCACAAGGATGCGATCAACCCGCCTGGCAGACCTATAGTTAATGGTATCGACTCAGTGTCTGCCAGGCTGGGTCAGTATATTGACCACTTCCTCCAACCCCTTGTAGTGAAAACAAAAGCCTTTCTGAAGGATACTAAACATATCATACAGATTATTGAAGATCTCAAATGTAACTCACCTGTGTTCCTGGTAACAGCTGATGTAAGTTCCTTGTACACCATTATAGGCCATAAAGCCGCGATGGACTCAGTACAATGGGCACTGGATACGTCAGATTTACCGGGAAATGTGATGGACTTTCTGATTAAGAGTTTAAAATTTTGCCTCACTAGAAATTATTTCTGGTATAATAACCAGTTTTATTTACAATCAAGGGGCGTCGCAATGGGGGCCCGCTTCGCACCCAGTGTGGCCAATATTTGTATGGCCCACTGGGAAGAGGAAGCCATATTTTCCTGTAGGCCGTCTGAATTAGTGTGTTACAGGCGTTATATTGATGATATTGTGCTGGTGTGGGAGGGGGAACATTCTGGTTTGGAGTTGTTTATGGAACGTCTCAATTCTAACTCTAAGAACATTACCCTCTCTTGGACGGTTAGTCAAGAACGTATTGTGTTCCTGGACTTAGAGATATGCAGAGATGGCCATTATTACCGGTAGAGACGTATAGAGATTCAGGTCCTTGTGTTATGCAAGAACTGATTGGCAGGTTCTCTCCCAT
>BLSH010522711.1:701418-717727 GCA_018402905.1 Glandirana rugosa
CTGCAACTCAAAGCAGCGGTATTTGAAATCTCAAATTCCCCCAACAATCTGATCGTTGAGCACGATCGTAGCGATCGTTGTTTTAAGCAGAGTTTGATCTGCAACTCAAAGCAGCGGTATTTGAAATCTCTAATTTCTGCTATCTGTCCTCAGAGCAACAGCACAGACAGCAGTAGTAAAGTAATCTATCTCAGGATGCAGGATCAGGTCTTAAAATGTCTCAAATCTGTCCCTCACGCAGTCAGCTACCTTTCCCTACACTAACCCAAGGAGCATGTGACTGCAGCACTGTGACTCCAGCTTATAAAGAGGCTGGGTCACATGATGCACTGGCCAATCACAGCCATGCCATTAGTAGGCATGGCTGTGATGGCTTCTAAGGGCAAACCAGTGAAACGCTTGTTGATTGGCTGCCCTGCAGCTTCTCAACACGTGGAGTAAAATAGCAGAACCCCGGACCGAACCCGAACGATTTTTGAAATGTCCGGGTCCGTGCCACGGACACCCGAAAGTTCGGTACGGACCCGAACGTTACAGTCCGGGTTCGCTCAACACTACTCATGAAACAAAGTGCATTTGCGACTCCTGATCAGGCCTGTAACATGGAACCTGGGTGTGTAAAAAGTCAGCAGGGTGTAGTTGGCTCCTTGGCTCAAAGTCCCTGAAAAGTTGTAGTGTGAGCTCCTGTCTGGGTACTCAGTTAACAACCTGGATGTTAATGGGCCCTCTAACATTCAGAGAGTATGAAAGTAGGTAGTATTTGCATGTGAAGAAGGTATTACATAAGGCAGTATGTGAACGAGAGAGTCTGGAGGGTATGGCCTTTGCATGTATATGCAGGAGAGCAATGCAGCATCTATGACAGCAGATAGTTTGTATGTGCAGGAGAGAAGTGTGCTGGGTATGATGGCAGTGATATGTGTAGCAGAGGGAAGGAAGTATGACCTTGGGCAGTATGTGAAGACGTATGAATGTAGACTGTAGGATTTGTGCAGGAGAAAGTGGAGGACAGGACAGCAGGCAGTATGTGCAGGGCAGATGCACAAAAGATATGACTTTAGGCAGTGTATGTGGCATGTAAGAATTCACCCCCTAAGGACCAGAACAATTTTTACACTTCTGCTATGGACCTATTTATTCAGCGATATCTTTGTCTATATCTGTTTCACGAAATATATCAAGGTAATACATGTATTTTTTTCTTTTTCAAGTATATGTAATCCTTACATACACCTCATTTGCGAATAGTTAACCGGTTTCCGACCGGCTCGCGTACATTTACTGCTGCAGAGCGGCACTGTAGAGCGAATCGCCGTTTATAAACAGCGGCTCGCTTGTGCGCGGCTAGCAGGTGGGTGCGCGCCGCCGGTGGGGCGATCTCATGCCCGTCGCACTCTGCAGCAGTGTGGCTGTGGGTCCGGCGGACACGGTGTCTGCCTGCTACCCGCGATAAGAAAAACAGGGAACCGCCGATGTCAACACGAACTAGGCTTTCTTTGCATATTGTCTAACAACAGTTATTTTTTTCACAACCCTTAGATAATAAAACGCAACAAAACCAAAAAACTTTATTACAAATGAAATGTACTTTTTTAAATGGGAAATGTGTAAATATATGTAAGTGTGTACAAATATTAACAAGCAAAACAAAAACAATAAAAAAAGGAAATATTAATGGTTAATAACATAGAAACAAAAACAAATCTGCAGGAAAATAATAATTAAGCAGAGAAGGAAAATAGGGAGTTATTTAGGGCTGATTAAAGTAAACTAAGGGGTTAACATTTTTTTACTTGTCAGGTTGCTTTAAGTTTTTGTAAACCCTCACATATACCCAGTGAAGTGACTGGCTTCAGGTGATACACAGAGATGAAACAATTCCTCCTACATAAGTTGTACCTGTCTATCTGCAGTTTTCTCTCCTCTGCATCCACTCAACGTGCTGAATTATAAAACTTGTCTGAGAATTCAGAAAAAAGGGGGTGGAGAGCTGAAGGCGCACTCTGCAGAGCTCAGTAAGAAGAGCTCTGACAGTTGATTGGCGAGAAGTGAGATACCCCCTTCACATAGCAGGCTGTCAATCTGCTGGAGGTCCCTCCCCTGTCATCTTTTGTCAGGAAAACTCATCAATGTTCAAGTTCTTTTTATCCATTTTTAGAAAAGAGATTTGCAAATACAATACTTCCCAAAACACCAGGAAAACTTGTAAGAAGTGATTCATGCTGATAGCAGAGGAACAAAGTAGCAGACAAAAGTGACACTTAATTGAGACAAGTACACACTATAGAGGAATATGATGTATGATGTCTGAGGTTTACAACCACTTTAACTGACATCTGCTTTGATCTACAGATAAATGAACAAAATTATACTAAAGTAACATGTTATTTTGTATCTTTCTATATTCTTCTGAACAGTGTTGTATAGATACACTGATTCAGACTGCTTTTTTAAAAGCTTCTCTGAGTACACAGCAATTCTAGCTTTAATCAAAGCTGACAATTGCTGTATATTGCAGCAGGACAGAGTCACAGGAAATGCTACGCATGTCCTGTGTACAATAATGACATTTTTTTTGGGTGTGTCTAGCATGCCCAAAGTCTACAACTAGTTAAAGTATATATGGACTCTTAATTTGTAAAATCTATTTTCTATTTTTTTTAAGGGATCACATAATCTCTGTTCTCAACTGCACAAGGGGAATAGAGAGATGGGGTGGAGAAACACCAGTAAGTAAAAGGTACTAAAACAAGTAGATCTTCCCAGTGTATCCCTGTGCAGGGGGTTGTGTCAGTATAAGTCTGATCATTGGAAGACAAGCAGGCTGTTCTCCCAGCACAGTCAGAAAACTGATCACGCTGAGATGGATATGCTCGTATGCCTAGCATGGTCAGTTTGAAATAGAAAAGCAGGGGGACCTGCAGGATTACCAGATTTCTCACACAATGGAAGCAATACAAAGAGAACAGGATATTTTTTTAGCAGGCGCATATCAGGAATATGCAATGTTGGTGTAACATTTTTTAACACAATGAAATAGACATTTCCCAGTAAACTATTTATTTAAAACCTTATCCCAGCACCTGCAGTTCACAATTTTCAATGCTGAAAGTACTTAAAAAAATGAGGGTTTGATGTCACTTTAACATTGAGAGCTGAATTTCCCGACTATATCTAGACTCATTCCGACCTCAGTGGGTCTCCACATGCTGTGCGTTCCCCAAATTCATGTACTGGTATACAACAGGTACATCACCTGCACCAACATTTGTCATGTGGAGGCATGTCCAAATTCAGAAGAATTCCCCTATTTTTTCTAGTTGGCAGTGTTGATAACACTTAAGTTATAGAATGGAAAAGTGGAATTCTGTTCAGCTGGTTGGGATATGCTGAAGGTTTAATAAGCATCTGTGAGGCTAGAAGAAGAAAGGGTGTCTATGCAGTTTTCATTGTAGCGGGGGCCCACTTTGTTACCCACTATTTCTGAGGCTTTGCCAAACTGTTGTTGTCATGTGTGCACTAATCTTATTTTCTCTGCGTGTAATACAAAGCATGAAACAGGTTACAGACTTTTACTTCCTTTGGAGGACCAAAGGTTCTTTGGTGGGGGAGTGTGTAGCGGAGGCCCACTTTGCTACCCACTATTTCTGAGGCGTTGCCAAGTGGCCACTGAGAGTATACAGGCTCTCTTAGCAGGGAGAATGTGCCTGCCAGCTCTCTGCATGGATTTGATTTTTTTTCTCTCCCTCTTGTTTCTGTGTGCAGACACACACACAGACAGAGATCAAATTACAGTGTGGCTCTCCTGGGTTTCTCTGTGCATGAGCGAGAAAGCCAATATAATTAACAGTTACAGGAACCAATCAGAGGGACTTTAACTAGCTGCAGGAATAGCTGCAAAGCATTCTGGAATATGAAGACATCTCAATAGATTTGTATGGAGTATGGAACTACAATCCCATGCATGCTGTAGAAGAGAGGAGGAGAGAGACTCCATCTTGATTGTCTGGGGAGAATTCAGTGAAAGCGTGGGAGAGGAAGAGAAAAGACCTAAGAGAGGGGTGCTGTCTCTTGGGTTTTTCCACCGTGCGATCTTAAGCCTCTGGGACTGGTCGGGACATCCAGCTTGAGAGAGAGAGGATCCCAGGTGCACATCCAGACGCACCTGCACCGACAGAGAAGCGTTCCAGTGTGAGGTGACTAGGGAAGCGTGCCTGTCCCAGGAAGTTCGTTTGGCCTTGATTGATTGGTGAGGGGGCTCTTGCCCATTTGCAGGAAACAAGGACACTGCACAGACGGAGTTATACTGAACCCTGTATACAGACATCATTGCTGGTAGTCTTCTTGCTGACACTTGTAGTACCTGCAGGATACAAAGCCATTTATGTAGAAAGACACTGTATACAGAGGTCATTGGCCTTTCACCCTGCTGAGGAAAATCTTGCATTCTTCACCTAATGATCCGGGCCAGTTATGTTATTTTGGCCTACTATCCAGGAATCGAATGCACCAACGAGAGTAGCTAGCTGAAGATGCCAAGATGTATTTTACTTCAAAGAGACTGAAGGTTACTATTGCCATACGGCCTCACACACATGTTCAGGGCTCTGTATAGGTAACAGGTGTGTGGGACAGCCTATTTAGAAAGTTAAGATATTGACTGTTGATTTGAATACAGTATTTGTTATTGGGCCTGTGGTGCCAGGAGACAGAAGAGAGGGATCTGACATAGAGAGGGTCAGCCTTCTACTCTCCTCGTGTCTGGGCTCATAGAGCCAAATTTGAGTAAAGGTACCGTAACCAATCTGGTACAGATTGCCATTTTTGTGACTTTATTGTTATAAAAGGATTTGCTCTGCTCTTGGAGATAAGGCCCGTACACACTGTCCGATGGTTGGTCAACAACGGTCGCCCAACAGCCTGTTGGGCGAAAATCCGATCGCCTGTAAGCACGATTCTACAGCCGATTTCCAATCGTCCTCCAGCAACAAGGAGATTGCCAATACCTTAAAACTGAGCTGTAGCATGGTGGCCAAGACCATACAGCAGTTTAACAGGACAGGTTCCACTCAAAACAAGCCTTGCCATGGTCGACCAAAGAAGTTGAGTGCACATGCTCTGCGTCATATCCAGAGGTTGTCTTTGGGAAATAGTTGTATGAATGCTGCCAGCATTGCTGCAGAGGTTGAAGGGGTGGGGGGGTCAGCCTGTCAGTGCTCAGACCATACGTCGCACACTGCATCAAATTGGTCTGCATGGCTGTCGTCCCAGAAGGAAGCCTCTTCTAAAGATGATGCAGAAGAAAGCCTGCAAACTGTTTTCTGAAGACAAGTAGACTTAAGGCATGGATTACTGGAACCATGTCCTGTGGTCTGATGAGATCAAGATAAACATATTTGGTTCAGATGGTATCAAGCGTGCGTGGCGGCAACCAGGTGAAGAGTACAAAGACAAGTGTGTCTTGCCTACAGTCAAGCATGGTGGTGGGAGTGTCATGATCTGGGGCTGCATGAGTGCTGCCAGCTGCCAGTTCATTGAGGGACCCCATGAATGCCAACATGTACCGTGACATACCGAAGCAGAGCATGATCCACTCCCTTCGGAGACTAGGCCACAAGGCAGTATTCCAACATGATAACAACCCCAAACACACCTCCAAGATTACCACTGCCTTGCTAAGAACCTCAGGGTAAAAGTGATGGACTGGCCAAGCATGTCTCCAGACCTAAACCCTATTGAGCATCTGTGGGACTTCCTCAAACAGAAGGTGAAGGAGCACAAGCTCTCTAACATCCACCAGCTCCATGGTGTCATAATGGAGGAGTGTAAGAGGTCTCCAATGGCAACCTGTGAACTCCATGCCCAAGAGGGTTAAGACAGTGCTGGAAAATAATGGTGGCCACACAAAATATTGACACTTTGGGCCCAATTTGGACATTTTCACTTAGGGGTGTACTCACTTTTGTTGCCAGTGGTTTAGACATTAATGGCTGTGTTGAGTTATTTTGAGGAGACCTCAAATTTACACTGTTATACAAGCTGTACACTCACTACTTTACATTGTAGCAAAGTGTCATTTCTTCAGTGTTGTCACATGAAAAGATAGAATAAAATATTTATAAAAATGTGAAGGGTGTACTCACTTTTGTGAGATACTGTATATAATAAGACCACAAGGACTTCCAGCAATTGGACGCATATGATGGACAAGGAGGCATAGCCTGGTACAACCTAAAGTCATAAAACGTATTCATAAAAGAAAGGAAAGGCAAAAGTAGGTTGGAGAAAAGGAAAAAGGAAGTAAAAGAGGAAAGAAGAGGGGAAGAGGGCGAGAGGAGAAATAGAAAAAAGAAAAAGAGAATGAGAGTAGGAAGAGAGAGGCGATGAACCTAGTGGTCCATTGGGCCAAGAAAGGTATCAAATGGTTAAAATGTTACAGTAAAGGGGCAATCGAGGAGAAGGGATAGCAGAGGGAATACTTGCAGAGTTGATCTTTATTATGGATCCAAAGGATCTCAGTGGTTTGTAAAGTCGCTACCAACCTGAGTTAAGGGGGAAATGAATGTGCGCTACAAGGCATATTCAGAAGATGAGAAATGGATCCAAATGTACCATAAAACTTTATATTTATCGAAAGAATCATTATCAAGTGCTAACATTTCCTCTATTCGCATCATATCATTCACAGTGGAAACCCACAATGATAATGAGGGAGTAACATCTGTTTTCCAAAATAAGGGGATGATTTTTCGTGCTGCGGAGAGAAAAAACATAAACGTAAACTCACTTTCTATGAGGCTACAAAGCCCAGGAGCATGGATAAGAGGGGATCTCTGGAGTAGTCTGTGACTCCTCATAGATTTTATCATATACCCTGAAGACCTGAGACCAGAATGGTCATATCCTCTCACACTCCCACCAGATGTGCCCACAGCTAAACCACATCACCAACAGGCAGCAGGAGTGGATGGAAATATTGTGTGTGATGCACCATCGGCATATAATCTTACATTTTTGTTCCTGTGAGTAACAGGAGATTGCAGACTTGTATGTGAATCAGCTGCCAATCAGCCATCGAGAACCCTTTACCCAATTCCGCGGACCACACCCTGGTGTATGGTGGCAATTCAACATGGGATAAAGCGTGTAGTAAATGGTAGATTGAGAAGAGTAAATGTCTGGGCACCTCATGGAGGGAGCACAGCCATTCATATTCAGTTCGGAATATTTGCTTTCAAAAAGAGGACAGGTGTAAGGCAGTGAGTCAGTTTCTCATTCTCGTTGGGATGACAGAGGTTCCATGTTCGGCATGTACAAACATATTTGCTCGGGGACAGGAAGTGTGAGAAAACTGACCCAGATTGTCAAATAGCGGGGTGAGGGGAGAAGGGTCGGACAACAGGAGTGAACAAAGCCCTCTCTTGTACCATAAATGTAGAGCGGCAAGCCTCAATGTAGAAGAGGAGTGTAGGGGATGGAAGTTACGCTTATAGTTACTTGTGATTTTAATGTTGACCAGCGTTCTGCTTTAAATAGAAGGTAATTAAAGCGAAGCTGCATCCAAAAGGGGAAGTTCCACTTTAAGCACTCCCCCCCCGCTACATTTGGCATGTATTTTTTTGGGGGGGAGCGGGTACCTACTTTTGACAGCTACCTGCTCCCACGTCCTCTCGGATCGCCTAGTTATCCTCTCCTCCTCCCTAGCTGCAGTCTTCTAGGACATGTCACAGGTCCCAGAAGATTGCCCAACCATTCAGGAGGCGCAGCGCGACTCACGCAAGCGCAGTGCACACCTGGCTCTGAAGCCGCAAGCTGTCACAGCCGGGTGCCCACAATTGTAATTCTAGCACCAGGGGGAGGAGTGGGAGAGAATTGGGGGTTCAGGTGGCCACGTCGCTGGATCCTGGGACAGGTGAGTGTGTGTTTATTATAAGCCAGCAGCTACTTCGCTTTAATAAACTGGAGATCCACTTTAAACTGCTGATGTTTTAGATTCTTTCAAACTGCGGTTCATCACTTGGACCTGATTCATAAGGTTCTCATTCAATAAGTACTGTGTTAATGGAAGGTTTTATCATTATTTGATGTCTTTTTAATTACTCTTTTCAAAGAAATATGTTTTGTAAGATTTCTAAAAAAATCTGCATTTCCGAGTTTATTTCGGAGTTCGTAACGTTTTCCTAGAAGTTTGTACTGTACACTATGGCTGGTATGGTTCCCTGCAAGTTTTAACAAATCATTTATCTCTCAGGCTTCCTTCCGTTTGAAGTACAATGAGCTCATATAGCTGCATATTTGTCACTGGCTATCATGCAATTGTGATTGTTGAACACCGTTTTATTTAAAGCCCAGTTCCCATATTACAACTTTCCATTCAACAGGAGAGACTAAAGACATAGCCCCTCACCCTCTAGGTCTGCATAACATTACACAACAACCAGTGACGACTGGTGAATTTTTAGGGTGGGGGGGTGCCAGGCCCCACCCTTCCTTTTTGACTTCTCCTACTTCTCATAAGCCCCACCCCTTATAGAATCCACCCACTCCATCCCCTGTATTCCACATATTGTGTCAGGAGTATACAGCTCTAGCATCACAGGACACAGTATACAGCTCAGCATTACAGGACACAGTATACAGCTCAGCATCACAGGACACAGTATACAGCTCAGCATCACAGGACACAGTATACAGCTCAGCCTCACAAGACACAGTATACAGCTCAGCATCACAGGACACAGTATACAGCTCAGTATCACAGGACACAGTATACAGCTCAGCATCACAGGACACAGTATACAGCTCAGCATCACAGGACACAGTATACAGCTCAGCCTCACAAGACACAGTATACGGCTCAGCATCACAGGACACAGTTTACAGCTCAGTATCACAGGTGGGGTATATTGCAGCCAGTACACAGTATACAGCTCAGCATCACAGGTGGGGTATATTCAGCCAGTACACAGTATCAGCTCAGTATCAAAGGTGGGGTATATTCAGCTAGTACACAGTATACAGCTCAGCATCACTGATGGGGTATATTCAGCCAGTACACAGTATACAGCTCAGCATCACAGGTAGGGGTATATTCAGCCAGTACACAGTATACAGCTCAGCATCACAGGTGGGGTATTCAGCCATTACACAGTATACAGCTCAGCATCACAGGTGGGGTATATCAGCCAGTACACAGTATACAGCTCAGCATCACAGGTAGGGGTATATTCAGCCAGTACACAGCATACAGCTCAGCATCACAGGTGGGGTATATTCAGCCATTACACAGTATACAGCTCAGCATCACAGGTGGTGTATATTCAGCCTGTACACAGTATACAGCTCAGCATCACAGGTAGGGGTATATTCAGCCAGTACACAGTATACAGCTCAGCATCACAGGTGGGGTATATCAGCCAGTACACAGTATACAACTGAGCATCACAGGTAGGGGTATATTCAGCCAGTACACAGTATACAGCTCAGCATCACAGGTGGGGTATATTCAGCCAGTACACAGTTGACAGCTCAGCATCACAGGTGGGGTATATTTAGCCATTACACAGTAGACAGCTAAGCATCACAGGTGGGGTATATTCAGCCTGTACACAGTATACAGCTCAGCCTTACAGGTGGGGTATATTCAGCCTGTACACAGTATACAGCTGAGCATCACAGGTTGGGGTATATTCAGCCAGTACACAGTATACAGCACAGCATCACAGGTAGGGGTATATTCAGCCAGTACACAATATACAGCTCAGCATCACAGGTAGGGGTATATTCAGCCAGTACACAGTAGACAGCTCAGCATCACAGGTGGGTTATATTCAGCCAGTACACAGTATACAGCTCAGCATTACAGGTGGGGTATATTCAGCCAGTACACAGTATACAGCTCAGCATCACAGGTAGGGGTATATTCAGCCAGTACACAGTAGACAGCTCATCATCACAGGTGGGGTATATTCAGCCAGTACACAGTATACAGCTCAGCATCACAGGTGGGGTATATTCAGCCAGTACACAGTATACCGCTCAGCATCACAGGTGGGGTATATTCAGCCAGTACACAGTATACAGCTCAGCATCACAGGTAGGCTATATTCAGCCTGTACACAGTATACAGCTCAGCATCACAGGTGGGGTATATTGCAGCCAGTACACAGTATACAGCTCAGCATCACAGGTGGGGTATATTGCAGCCAGTAAACCTCCAGGCTCTGGTGGATCACACGGTGAGTCACAGGGACACAAACTGGGGACACTGAGGGACTACCATCCGCCCCCTGGGGACACTGGGGCACCCCCATCCGCCCCCTGGGGGCACTGGGGGACCACCATCCGCCCTTGGGGACACTGTGGGACCACTATCACCCCCCTGTTGACACTGGGGGACCACCATCCGCCCCCTGGAGAAACTGGGGGAACACCATCCGCCCCCTGGGGGCACTGGGGGACCACCATCTGCCCCCTGGGGACACTGGGGGACCACCATCTGCCCCCTGGGGACACTGGGGGACACTGGGGGACCACCATACACCCCCTAGGGACACTGGGGGACCACCATCCGCCCCCTGGGGACACTGAGGGACCACCATCCGCCCCCTGGGGACACTGTGGGACCACCATCCTCCCCCTGGGAGCACTGGGGGACCACCATCCGACCCCTGGGTGCACTGGGGGACCACCGTCACCCCCCTGGGGACACTGAGGGACCACCATCCGCCCCTGGGAAGACTGGGGGACCACCATCACCCCCATGGGGGCAATGAGGGACCACCATCCACTCCCTGGGGACACTGAGGAACTACCATCCACCCCCTTGGGACACTGAGGGACCAACATCAGCCCCCTGGGGACACTGGGGGACCACCATCAGCCCCCTGGGGGCATTGAGGGACCACCATACGCCCCCTAGGGGTACTGATGGACCACCATCTGCCCCCTGGGGACACTGAGGGACCACCATCTGCCCCCTGGGGACACTGAGGGACTACCATCTGCCCCCTGGGACACTGAGGGACAACCATCCGCTCCCTGGGGGACACTGGGGGACCACCATGACCCCCCTGGGTGCACTGAGGGACTACCATCTGCCCCCCTGGGGACACTGAGGGACCACAATCCCCCCTGTGGGGCACAGGGACTGCCATCCCTCCTGTGGGGCACAGGGACCGCCATCCCTCCTGTGGGGCACAGGGACTGCCATCCCTACTGGGGGCAGGGACCACCATCCCTCCTGGGGAGAGGGACTACCACCATCCCTCCTGGGGACAAGGACCCCCATCCCACCTGGGGACAAGGACCACCATCCCTCCTGGGGAGAGGGACCACCATCCCCCTCTTGGGACAGGAATCCTCATTTCCCCTGGGGACAGGGGCCCCATCTCCTCTAGGGACAGAGACCCCCATTTGCCCTTATATCCGACCACAATGGTATCACCCCTGTCAGTGACATCATGCAGTTTTGGAGTGCGCACCGTGACCATTCGCAGCTGGCTCAAAACTAGCCTGCCCAGCGCACTGCAGGGCATTGTGGCAGTCTAGACAGGATAGAGCCCGATGCTCTAGCCTGCCAAGTGTCTACTGCTCTGTCCTGTTGTCACTCCACATCGGCAGGTGGCAGGCTAGATTGGTAGATCAATCATTAAGGGGGTGTGACACCATGTTTTACCGCACCATATAACACAAACCTTAGTGACACCACTGCAAATCACCAAAACAGAGAAGCATGGACGAGCTGCATCTGTGGGGCAAAGTGACAAAAATTGCATCTAGTGATAAGTGAGCCAAGCTGCATCTGATGGCAGAAGACAGCGGCAAGTGACAAGCTGCATCTGATGGCAGGTGACGGTGGCAAGTGACAAGCTGCATCTGGTGGCAGGCGACGGTGGCAAGTGACACACTGCATTTGGTGGCAGGCGACGGTGGCAAGTGACACGCTGCATCTGGTGGCAAGCGACGGTGGCAAGTGACAAGCTGCATCTGGTGGAATGTGACGTGGCAAGTGACAAGCTGCATCTGGTGGCAGGCGACGTGGCAAGTGACAAGCTGCATCTGGTGGCAGGCGACATGGCAAGTCACAAGCTGCATCTTCTGGCAGGCAACGTGGCAAGTGAGAAGCTGCATCTGGTGGCAGGCGACATGGCAAGTGACACACTTGGGGCTCCCACTAATTCTGCACTATGGTGAGTTGAATGATTTCATTTTATATTACAATGTAATAATAGAAATAACGCGCTTCAATCATCCTGACACCATACCAACCATGGTGCCGGGATAGTTGAAGTGCTAACGCCAGGTGATTGGAGTATCTTTATCTGCTGATTGTTAAACTTTCTGGAATACACATATTGTATTGTCTTGTAGTATCTGGGCCTGCTATCCCTCCATCCCTCTCTTTCCTTCCTTCTCTCTCCTTTCCTCCCTATTTCTTTCTTTCTCCCTCCATCCGTCGTTCATTTCAGACTCGAACCACACCCCTTTGCTCCACACCCCCTTCAAGTCACACCCACTGTTTAGCGTAAACCACACCCATTTTCACAGCTTTACTCCCCTTTATTTGGACACACCCACAAATGGATACCCCACCCCTAATTATAATATGACCACGCCCACTGGTAAAATTGTGTCCATATTCATTTTTTTACAATGTTGGCAACTATGAGTATACAGCTCAGAATCACAGGTGGGGTATATTCAGCTAATACACAGTATAAGCTCGTACCTCACACGGCCGGTCAGTGAAATCACAGGTGTGCGTGCTGGATGCTCCCAGTCCAAGCACCAGCATGTCCGCCAGTCCTGTCCCCGCACCCTGACCAATGGAGGTCAGTGACTGAGGCCAGAGCCAATCAGTGTATCTGTGTGCGCTTCGGTGGCGAAGACAGATTCACTTTAAAGGCCGCAAGTTTCCCAAAAACTCTGGGACAGCGTGTCCTGGCGGCCTATTTTTTCTTTTCAGATTCCAGCAGGGGTGGGCGCCCTCTATGGAGAAGCCACCACTGACCACAACGCAACATGCCAGGCACACAAAAATGGTCTCTCTTTACCAAGGAAATCCACCAATCACAGAAGGGACAGGCCAGGAAGGGAACTTCTTCAGTGAGATTATTACCATCCCGCTGGATGTTCTGGTTGACGTGCACTCTGCATGAGCATAAAGCATGTGTAATGGCATTCAGATTTTTTGAAATCACAAACCTGTCCAAACCCAACACAATGCTGTCTTAAAGTTACACTAACAATTTCCACCAAGATTGTTTTTTTTTTTTTTTGTGTACATCACAATATAATATCAAAAGGGGAAAAAAAGGGCTCTTTTGAATTAAAAGGCAATATTTCACTCGGAGCTTTGCTATGACTCTGCAGTAAATAAAAATCACACTTACGTGATATCCTCTTAGTCAAAAGAGTCTGATGAGTATATTTAGGAGCATTGATGGGTAAACGTGCTTGGGTTCGATTTTAGGGTACGTTTTGTGGCCATGCTCAAAATTCTGCAAATTGCAACATTAAGGCTGGGTTCACACTATTGCGAATTGAATGCGGGTCCCCCGCTTCCAATTCACAATAGCAGGAGATTTTGACTGGCTCTCTATGGAGCCGGCTCACATATCTCCGATGCAAATTTGCACAGGAGCCCTGTGTGTCTTTTGGTCCATTTCAGGTCCTAATTCAGCCCAAAATTCGGGCTGAAATTGGACCTAAAACGGTGAACGGGGACCCCTGCTGGCATTAGGCGTGAACCCAGCCTTAATGTTAACTCTATTGAAGTGGAAGGTGAGTCTTGAAAATCAATTCTCTCCATTTTCAAGGTCAGTAGTCAGGGGATTGCTAAACACAAGACACAATGAGCAGGGCACTGCCAGGAGGAACATGTACCAATGCAAAAAGACATTTTATAAAATACCATTTGGTGGGGTGCAGCTGTAGGATGTACTAAAGTGAAAGTGACATTTAGAAAGAAAAAAAATCTATTTGCTGCTGAATAACATTTCCCAAGCCAATTTTGTTACATAGTTAATCTGGTTAAAAAAGACACAAGTCTATCCAGTTCAACCAACATAGAAAAAAACCAAAAACAAAACACACACAAACAAAACACACACATATGCCATATATGCAATCCTATACTCACAGTTGATCCAGAAGAAGGCAAAAAACCCCAATAAAGCATGATCCAATTTGCTCCAATGGGGGGGAAAAATCTTTAAACTAAGCCATTTTCAAGGGATTGCAAATGATTGTGCAATGACTGTGCAGCTGAGAGCACTCCAGCAACCAATGGCAGCATTTTTTGCTAGAACATAGCTGGGCCAGCCTGCATAGCATCTTTAGTTGCTAGAATGCAGGTAGCACATCAGGGAGTTATTGTTTAGTGGCAGTAGTAATACTGCCACTAAGTGTAAACTCTGCTTGATGTGAACATGAATCTAATCTCTATCAAAGAAAAAAAGCTAGATGTCTCAATTATAGAAAAGTTGCCTTGAAGATTTTCTTTTGTTTTTTACTCATTTTTCCTTCCATTATTCCTAGGAAGTAAAATACACGTGCAATACCATAGAGATGAGGTCATTAATAAATTATACTTGCACAGGAGCAGATTATTTTACGGCAGTTGACCTTTAATTATATAGGCAGTCATAAGAAAGATGATGTAGACTTTGTAAATGTAAAATAACAGAAAAGACAGAATAATGATATGAATAGCTAAAAATAAATAGCTTTTTGCAGTTTCCTTTTCCTTAGACAAAATGCTTATCTTACATAACATACAGTATGTTGTATACAGATTCTAGGACAGAATGGAAAATTAATTGTACCGGAACTGTTCTTAAAGAAAATCACTAAACACATGCTTACAGGTCTTCTTCCTCTGCATGTCTTATCTGTAACAAAGCTTCTTTTTTTTCAGCCAGCAATTTTATTGTAATCACATAGATAAACTTCTGTGCGCAAGAGTTATGTTATCTCAGGCTGACCAATTAACATGGACAAAGACCCTAAACCCGGCTGAAGACTAGGCAACGACCAGAGTAAGAAGGGATATTGCAGGGGTCACAGCACAGTCCGAATCGGTGCGATGCTGACTCTGCGGTGCCACAACGATTCCCAAAAGTCGTTTCTGCACTACTTTTGGCGACTTCGGGGGGATTTCAATAGACATCTGTGCATGAACCCAAACAAATATCTCTCAAATTGCCCGGAAATCGGAGTTCATCTGAACTCGCACAATTTCAAACCCGCCCTCAGTGTGAACAAGGGCTCAAACCCAAAAACAAACATTTATTATATTGCAGCTTACCAATTTTTAGATGTGATGCCTGCGTTCGTTTTCTTGTCCTATGCTTTCTTTCTTCTATTTTGATCAAGTGATCTTGCCAGTATGTTATTTTTCAACAGAACAAGCTGTTCTGCAGTTAGAGGTATAAGACAAACCCTCACCAGTGACAGGGGTGCTCAGCTTTTATTTATTCATGTAAAACTTTTTTTCCCAAAAGGGAAACAAACTGTTTGCTGTACCTGCTTATAAAGTATTAGTTTGAATTCAGCTTCAATTTTGTTAGTGTATCTACATCTGCTAGTACATCTAACACTCCACTTCCCCCAGACTGACAGTATTGCTGACCAAATGTTCCCTCTTTGCTACTTCATCCAGAGTGGGGGCTCTCCAATACCAGAACGGTGTTACTGGCCAGATCACCAGGTGAAAACAGGGAGAAAAAAAAGAAAAAAAGAAAATGAATGTAGCCACCACGTCTAATGATTGCTAAGCTGAAATATATCACATTTTTGGTTCTGGGTTTAATTTAACTTTAACCACTTCAATACCATGCACTTAGAACACTTCCCTACCAGACCAATTTTCAGCTTTCAGTGCTGTTGCGCTTTGAATGAGAATTACGCGGTCGTGCGACGTTGTACTTTCGCGTTGTCGTGACTTTCGACTTTTAACCAGACCATCCCTTCACAAGATTCACGTACCATAACTTCACCAATTTCAATTTAATTTGGGTCTTGGTTTTTACACTATATAAAGTCGAATCGTTAGTAATCTGCACCACCGATGTAAGTAAAAGAAAAAAAGAAAAAAAAGAGGGACAAAAGTGGACCACTAGACCGGTCATTGTGGCAAGACCATAACCTCTCGGGGGTGAGACCTACTTCATCGTTTCTCCCTTGTAAACCAGTCGTTATGACAGTCAGACCCCCTTCACCTCACAATCTACATGATCGTCTACATCTATGTGATTGTTTTAACTTCGACTTAAGTTTGATTATGAAATATTCGTCCATGTCGTTT
>BLSH010522711.1:719863-724863 GCA_018402905.1 Glandirana rugosa
GATCTGCAATCTGTCACTCAAAGCAGCAGTATGTGAAATCTCAAATTTCTGCAAGCTGTCCCTCAGAGCAACAGTAGTAGTAATCTCAGGATGCAGGATCAGATGTTAAAATGTCTGCAATCTGTCCCTCACAAAAATGCTGGTAGCATCCTCTCCCTACACTAACCCAAGAGCATATGACATGCAGCACTGTGACTCCAGCCTCATATAGAGGCTGGGTCACATGATGCACTGGCCAATCACAGCCATGCCATTAGTAGACATGGCTGTGATGGCTTCTAAGGGCAAACCAGTGAAACGCTTGTTGATTGGCTGCCCTGCAGCTATTCAACATGCGTGATCAACTACCAGAACCCAGAACCCGAACGTTTTTTGAAACGTCCGTGTTCGGGTCCGGGTCCCGGACACCCCAAAGTTCGGTACGGACCCGAACGTTACAGTCCGGGTTCCCTCAACACTAGTCATGACCTGACATCACTTCCGGTTAACCTAGATGTAATTTGCGCCGTTTTCAAAACTCAAAAGCAATGGAATGATCTTGGTTTGATTGAATTCTTTTAAGGGCAGAGGAGGGATCTGGGGTATTTTAGACCTGTTTGTTAGACCTATTGCTGTCACAAAGGATGTTTACATTTCTTGTGGCAGCAATAAAATTGCATTATAATTTTTAAAAAAGTGTATTTTTTCCAAAACATTGCATTTGAAAAACCACTAAGCAAATAATGTGTGACAAAAAATTGCAAAACCCACCAATTTATTATCTGTGAGCTAAAAAAATACCGCGCTATTACCAATGAAATTAATGAAAGGGACGGGAAAATAGATACAAACAGCTGCAGCCAAATATAACCGAGTATACTAAACATAAAAACAAAAGAAGGCTGCGCTAGATGTTATTGGCATATGAACACCATACACAATGTGACTGAAGAAACTTTAAATGTTAAAGGAGCCTTATAATAAAGCACATGAAGCTACCAATTAAAAACTATACATCATGATGCAAACTTGACATAAAAAGTGAAAGTGCACTGTGCATGAAATAAGTGTACTGAAATCCAAAAAGAACACTATTACATGAATGTCCTTGGTGCGATAGTGCAACTATCAGATGACCAACAATATGAATAAATAAGCATATATATTATGATCTGCTTATTAGGTTAATCTGAATGATGTTGAAAGAATATTCTCGTTGATCCAATTAAAATATGTGAGTCCAATTTAAGGCGTAATACACCACGTGAAGAGGAATATACCACACTGTGACACCTCCACCAGTATAAATTAGCAGCTTACCAAAAGTAAGCGCAAAGTGCGCATTGGTCTCTCACCCGGCCCAGGTCCCCAGATGGGGTATGGTGAATGGATGAAGATCTATATCCTCTATATGGATTTCTTCCTGATTGGAGTAATTGAATCTGTATCTGAATCTGTATTACCAGGATGTATTCGGTATTCCCCAGAGCCAAGAACCCCACTGAGGTATATAAGGTCGACCTACAGCCTCCTAAGGAGTATCACAGCTCCTCTGCAGCTTCTTCGAGCTTTGTCTCCTCTCTCCTTTTTATTATCTAGGGCCTCTGCTTTAAAGCAATATATAATGTTTGGGGGTTCTAGGAAACTTTCTAGCAACAAAATACTGATTGTTACATGTAAGCAAAAAGTACCAGAAAAGGCCTGGTCTTCAAGTGGTTAAGTTGGACCCTAGCCAGCTACAAAAAAAATATAAAAAATTGAGTGCAGTATAATACACACTTCAATTCTCACTGCCTCAGGCTTCTTCCTCGCCACTTAGGGGATGGATGACCTGTTCCACAAACATGATGACATTGACGGTCCACATACTTTCTGGTGCTGGGGTGAGGACGTGAGGAAGATCGCCTCTTTCAACAGAAGCTAGGAATAAGTTATTTTTTTCTGCACCCTGTAGACTAAATGAGCAGCAATTGAAGAATATACAGGGGTGAGGAACACTCATGGCATTTTTTAAGCAAGCCAGAGTTTAGTTTCAATACAAACTAATTTAACAGCATCTCAAGAAATGAAAATAGTTGCTTATAAATAGAATTCATAAATTGCAACCAATGCAGTCATATATTTCTATACTACCAAAACACCACAAAAACATACAAATATACAATAAAAAAAATAATATTTTATTTATATAGAGATAAAAAGCAAACAGAACAAAACAGGCACAAGATTAAGCAAATATTTAGTTCTTCAAATAACAAAATATAGCCTTCTTTACTAACCATCAATTATACTTCATTTAAATTAACTACTTCTAGCTGCATGGCATTCTATAATCAGTATAAAAGAGAGGGAAAAAAAACATACAACAAAAAGTTAACATATACATATAACATATATACTGTACATATACTGTGCATATAACATATACGTAATAAAAAGAAAGCTACTAGAACTACTAGAACAGGGGTAAGGGAGCTACCACTGCTGACCCTTTTAGAAGGTCAAGACTCCAAAATAGTAATCCTCATCCTAGCCTACCGAATGTTAGAGGTCCACTTTGGAAGCAGCAGTATGGTTTTATTGGGGCCATACCACTGCTTTAAAAGAAACAAAATGCACTTTTTAAGACACAGCAATGTGTTTTGCAAATATGCTTAGCACTCTGCTACCTTCAGCTGGCTGACATACCACAGGTTCCACAACATGGGCTGTAGTAAATGGTTATAAATTCATCCATGCCATATATATATATATATATATATATACACATATATATATGTTAATTAGGGTTGTTATTATAATAAAAAAATCATATATGGAAAATATTACTGTATATAAATTAGTAAAAACAATAATATTTCTACAGACTCCCTTATATGATGTTTTTACACGTTTCCTTATATATGATTGTTTATATGTTATGTGAGGTTATGCCAAGTGCGATGGTGGACGGGCGATATTTGTCGCCTCACATGTGTTGACTTGGGGGGAATTGGTGAGAGTCCAACCTGGGTTTTGCCAATCACTGCGGCAGAGCTGGTTCCGGCTCGGAGTTTCTGTTCCACTCAAATCCCTCTCCAGCTGCTTGAAATAACCAGGAAGAATACTCAGTGTGGCTCACCCTGGGATTCAGTATGCTTACACTGAGAGAGCTAAGACCTTGATTGGTTGCTCTAAGGACTGCAAAAGACATAGGTTTGTGTTTGTTTGTTTTAAGGTGCCAGGGACAAGCCCGACATTGGAGCTAATCTCCCACAGTTAATTAATATTAAATTCAGAGTGGGACTTTTTATCATTTATTATATTTCTTACATATTATCATTACTATATAACTGAGGTTTTTATGACTGTCATGATTAGAATTGTGTGTCTATGTTGATTATGATAGGTTGTACTGTTGATACAATAAATACAGTGTCTCACAAAAGTGAGTACACCCTCACATTTTTGTAAATATTTTATTTCTACAAAAGTGAGTACAACCCTAAGTGAAAATTTTCAAATTGTGCCCAATTAGCCATTTTCCCTCCCTGTCATGTGACTCATTAGTGTTACAAGGTCTCAGGTGTGAATGGGGAGCAGGTGTGTTAAATTTGGTGTTATCGCTCTCACTTTCTGATACTGATCACTGCAGGTTCAACATGGCACCTCATGGCAAAGAACTCTCTGAGGGTCTGAAAAAAAGAATTGTTGCTCTACATAAAGATGCCTAGGCTATGAGAAGATTGCCAAGATCCTGAAATTGAGCTGCAGCACGGTGGCCAAGACCATACAGCCGTTTAACAGGACAGGTTCCTCTCAGAACAGGCCTCGCCATGGTCGACCAAAGAAGTGGCATCAAATTGGTCTGCATGGCTGTTGTCCCAGAAGGAAGCCTCTTCTAAAGATGATGCACAACAAAGCCCTCAAACAGTTTGTTTAAGACAAGCAGACTTAGGACATGGGTTACTGGAACCACGTCCTGTGGTCTGATGAGACCAAGATAAACTTATATAGTTCAGATGGTGTCAACCTTGTGTGGCGGCAACCAGGTGAGGACTACAAAGACAAGTGTGTCTTGCCTATAGTCAAGCATGGTAGTCCCATCGTGGTGGGAGTGTCATGGTTTGGGGCTGCATGAATGCTGCCGGACTGGGGAGCTACAGTTCATTGAGGGAACCATGAATGCCAACATGCATTGTGACATACTGAAGCAGAGCATGATCCCCTCCCTTTGGAGACTGGGCCACAGGGCTGTATTCCAACATGATAACATCCCCAAACACACCTCCAAGATGACCACTGCCTTGCTAAAGAATCTGAGGGTAAAAATGATGGACTGGCCAAGCATGTCTCCAGACCTAAACCCTATTAAGAATCTGTGGGGCATCCTCAAATGAAAGGGGGAGGAGCGCAAGCTCTCTAACATCCACCAGCTCCATGATGTCCTCATGGAGGAGTGGAAGAGGACTTAACACCTAGATACACATTACCTAGATGAATTTTAACCCATATATGGATTTATGATCGTTAACTACTGGCTATATACCAATTCCAAAGATATACATTGTATTAAACATAATAATAATTGCTAAAGCCAGCAATACATAGATCAAAAATTGGATCTATGTAAAGGCAGGTTGATTGTACCCAAGTCGATCCATCGATTGATTTGGGTACAATCAGTCTGTTGTCTTTTTTTACATGTTATTACTGCTGGCAGCTATAGCTGTAAGCAGTAATCATTGTGTTCTCCCTTGTCCCCACCCCCCTCCCTTTCTCCACTGGCGGGAAGGAAAGAAATTCAAATCATCTATGGGTTGCCTTAGTAGTAAATAATCCTAATATGAATACTCTGCTCTCAGTGCAATTCCAAAATAAATAATGCAACTCCCAAAATAAACTCACAAACCACTGCTGCTGCTACACAAAAACCCTCAAGTTACTTGGTAACAATCCCAAATAGAATCAATTGGAAAGACTGCAGGGACATGCAGTAAAACATGTGCATGTGCTCCAAAGGAAAAGAAAAATAATGTATG
>BLSH010522711.1:729863-735180 GCA_018402905.1 Glandirana rugosa
GAAATAACAGCCTCTAGACGCTTCCTATAGCCTGTAATGAGTGTCTGGATTCTGGATGAATGTATTTTGGACCATTCCTCCTTACAAAACATCTCCAGTTCAGTTAGGTTTGATGGTTGCCAAGCATGGACAGCCCGCTTCAAATCACCCCACAGATGTTCAATGATATTCAGGTCTGGGGACTGCGATGGCCATTCCAGAACATTGTACTTGTTCCTCTGCATAAATGCCCGAGTAGATTTTGAGCAGTGTTTTGGGTCGTTGTCTTGTTGAAATATCCAGCCCCAGCGTAACTTCAACTTTGTGACTGATTCCTCAACATTATTCTCAAGAATCTGCTCATGTTGAGTGGAATCCATGCGACCCTCAACTTTAACCAGATTCCCAGTACTGGCACTGGCCACACAGCCCCACAGCATGATGGAACCTCCACCAAATTTTACTCTAAGTAGCAAGTGTTTTTCTTGGAACGCTGTGTTCTTTTCACCATGCATAACGCCCCTTGTTATGACCAAATAACTCAATCTTTGTCCAAATGTGCATTTGTATACCTCAAGCGACTCTGTTTGTGGCGTGCGTGCAGAAAAGGCTTCTTTCACATCACTCTTCCATAGAGCTTCTCCCTGTGCAAAGTGCGCTGAATTGTTGAACGATGCACAATGACACCATCTGCAGCAAGTTGATGTTGTAGGTCTTTGGAGGTGATCTGTGGGCTGTTTTTGACCGTTCTCACCATCCTTCGCCTTTGCCTCTCCAATATTTTATGTGGACTGCCACTTCTGGCCTTAACAAGAACTGTGCCTGTGGTCTTCCATTTCCTCACTATGTTCCTCACAGTGGACACTGACAGCTTATATCTCTGCGATAACTTTTTGGAGCCTTCCCCTAAACCATAATGTAGAACAATCTTTGTTTTCAGGTCATTTGAGGGTTATTTTGAGGCCCCCATGTTGCCACTCTTCAGAGGAGAGTCAAAGAGAACAACAACTTGCAATTGGCCACCTTAAATACCTTTTCTCATGATTGGATGCACCTGTCTATGAAGTTCAAGGCTTAATGAGCTCACCAAACCAATTGTGTGTTCTAATTAATCAGTGCTAAGGAGATACAGGTATTCAAATCAACAAAATGACAATTGTGCTCAAATTTATGCATTCATACGTTTTGATGCATATTGCACATTTTATATTAATCCAATAAACCTCATTTCACTACTGAAATATTACTGTGTCCTTCAGTTATTTTATAGATCAAAATGAAATTGCTGATCCAAACACCCAAATATTTATAAATGACAATCATGGAAATTGGCAGGGGTTCCTAAACTTTTGCATACAACTGTATGTGGAACATAAACAATCATACAGTAGTTCACTTTTTAGTCCTAGCTATGAGAGGATTAACCACTTCAATACCGGGCACAGTCGTACTTTGAATGACAATGGCGCAGGCATACAACAATGTACCCAAACTAAGTTTTTATAATTTTGTTCACACAACTAGAGCTTTCTTTTGGTGGTATTTAATCACCACTGGGTTTTTTATTTTTGCTAAGTAAATGAAAATAGACTGAACATTTTGGGGGGAAAATGTGTTTTTCTTTGTTTCTGCTATAATATTTTGAAAATAATCAATTGTTCTTCATAAATTCAGTTCAATGTGTATTCTGCTACATTTGGTGAAAATAACCCAAATCAGTGTATATTATTTAGTCTGTGTGAAAGTTATGGAGTCCACAAACTATGGTATATATCTGAAAGTTGATCAATCCTGAGGTACTGATGGCTGAAAACCCTAGGACAGTACAAATACCCCCCAAATAACCCAGTTTTGGAAAATAGATAGACCAAGCAATTAAGTAAGTAAACTATGAAAGAGTATGAATATGTATGTTTTTCTCATTTTTTTTGGAAAATGAAGAAATTAAAAAAAAAATAATTCACAATTCTTTTTTTTTTACATACTGTCACCAGTGCAGTACAGAGTTATCATATAACTGGTGTGGCGGTGATCAGGGACACTGACTGGTGAAAGTACGGGAAAAAAAAATTTATTAATTTAAAAAAAAATTATTACAGTTTTTTCTTTTTTTTAATGATTTTAATACACTGTGACAGAGCAATATAATGTTGCCATAGTAACATTGTAGTACTCTTGGGAAGTGATCAGGATTTTTTTTTTCTTAGACATTATGATTGCATATAGCAGTGTATTTAATTGTTATAAGCAAGAATTTTACTGAGTGAAACTGATTCATTCAGTTTGTTTTGTTTTGATTAGCTGTGATTGGCCAGAGCCCTGTCTGTACCATGTGACTACACTGACCAATCACAGCTGGCAACACAATTGTACAATGGATTGCATGAAAGGAAGCCATCCATTGTTTACAATTATCATGTGATTGGTCACAGTGGTCACATAGTACTGACAGCGAGTCAGTACACTGATGAGTCATCGGCAATGTGACAGATTGTGCTGCAGCGTGACTCCCCCATCATGGAGGACGTCATATGATGTCCACCCAGATCAACGAGAGACCCGCCCGGCTGGGTGGGTACAGGTTAGGGATAGACTCGAGACTACCAGTAAATATACTCAGGTGCCTCTCACAAGAGGCCTCAGAGATCTCAATAGGCATACAGTGTATATAACAGCTACAAGGGAAAAGTGTGGGTACCAGATACACAATTATCATGAACGTTGGGCATGTACGAAAGTACAAAAAGTAAGTCAAGTTGGGCTGCAGAGTGATTACTCAAGTATAGTGTACTGACACACACGTTGTGGTAGAATGTAACCAGCGATCCCAAACCTTATTGTATTTAGATGAGTATCCCCTGTGGATGTATAAAAAAAATTGTGGGGCAGAGTATTATTTATTTCACAAATATAAGCTGTCAATTTGGGGAGTACAGCCCTTATCCACTGTCTTACTATCAGTTTTCTAGCTGTAAATAAGGTTTTGCGTAAGAAAATTTTGGTGAATTTGTCAAGGTTTAGGTTAGGGAAAAGACCAGATACTAACCAATAAAAAACTTCAAAGTGATAAGTGGCACTTCAGAAGACGTCCAATGATGAAGCGCACAAGGCGGGCTTCTGGTACGCATTACATCACTTCCGGTTAACAAGATCCTGTCAGTGGAATGCACGCCATCACGGACAGTAGAGGAAAAATCTGTTACATGTCCCTGCACTTATATAGTGCGGTCTTAACTACTGCTTTTTTTGGAATGCTTAGACATCACAAATAATAAATATACTCAAGACGTTATGCTATGAGATTCCTTTTTTCCCATCCATCCATATGCGGATATGTGTGGTGATATAAACTGCTGCTGAGGAGGCTCACCCTCCTGATTCCAGGACCCTAGGCAGAATGGCTTACATGCAATTTACCCGTGCAGGGGTGTCGCCATCTGG
This sequence comes from Glandirana rugosa, assembly GCA_018402905.1. Lineage (NCBI taxonomy): Eukaryota > Metazoa > Chordata > Amphibia > Anura > Ranidae > Glandirana > Glandirana rugosa. The sequence goes on from BLSH010522711.1 coordinate 733,284, forward strand.
CGAGTGAGGGACCAAAATGGGAGCAAGTGTGGCATTCACCGTACTGCACAGATTTCTGAATTTTACACAAGTTGCTTTTTTGCACAAGTCACTTTGAAAAGACTGGCACAAGTCACTTTGGAAATTAAGGACACAAGATTTTCTGATTTTGATTTTTTTGATTAATACGTTTTTTGGTTTTAATATTATATGAACTGTTGGACTGTTTTTAAAGGTTATATGAATTGATGACTATATTTATTGCACATTAAATCGTTTTGCAGATTTTTTTTTTATAAGGATCAATGAGTTTGGATATATGCATTTTTGAATATATACATTTTTGATCACAATTATTATTACACATATTAACATGTTGCACTTTGCATTTTCTTATAAGTTATGAAGATGGAATTTTGACACATAGTTATTTATAGGTATACAATAAGGGCAGCGCCACTTATCCCTTTGAAGTTTTTTACTGGTCATTATCACTCCACCTAGTCGAAGTTTTAGGGAGGCAGCAGCCTTTTTTAGATACCCATTCCTGAGCGTGGATATTATTTAATTTTTTAAAAGACCAGATATTGTTTAGGGAACAAGGTTAATGGAAAGCTCATGGTGTCTTGGATGAAGCTGACAACCTCTGACGAGAATCCCTGCATAATAGGACAGGCCCATAGTAAAACTCCAAATTGTGACTGCAGCTGTATATAGCGAAAGAACTGGGTATTTGGGAGATGATATAAGGATTTTAACTCATCAAAGGTTCTCAACATTCCATTTTTGGTAATATTGTCAAGTTTCTTAACTCCATACTTTGCCCACACTATAGGGTCCTCATGTGTGGTGAGTTGCAGTTTAATGGGTATGGATCACGGAACACGGGGTAAACACTTTCATACAGTATGTGCAGAATGCACCTCAAAATATCACAACAGAGCACTTTGGAAATATAAGTACATTTTATGAATTTATGGATTAGAACTTTTTATTTAAATCATTGCAAAAAATGATTGCATAAGAACATGTGGAAGACTGCAGTTTATTTCACGAATACAGTATATAACATTTTATTTATTTAATAGGAAAGTATTTGATGATTACCTTTTTCATTGATTTATGAACTCTTAAATATATTTTTTTTAATTTTCTTTTGGAATACATTCATTAGTATTATTGCACAAATGCTGCAATCCATTGCAATTGATTCTGTTTCGGATTGTTGTTGAGTGTGTATAAATATTAATTCATAATTTTTAAATATAACTGTTATTATTTTGTCGACATTCAACATTATATGGAGTTCTAATAGGTCATTATTGTGGCGTTATTTTTAAAGTATTTTCAGGTTTTCTGCCTTCAGTTTTGCACACTTATTTTGTGGAACTGAATTGTAAAATCTCCACCCAATGTTATACAAGTTTTCCTGTTAAACTGCAGTAAAACCTTTGGAAAAATAGGATAATTGAAGTGCAATGTGTTCAAGCCTTAAAACATTAATTTCAATGGCAAAATACATCAACTGCTTCCAGCCCCAGCACAATGAAATGTGTCAAGGATGTGTTAATAAATGTCAGCTTTCAAAAGTGGACACTTCATGCAGCTTCTCACTTTCAATCCCCATTCCTGATTGTGAACCAATCAAAGTGGTTTCTAATTATGTGTCTACTTTGCCAGTCTATTAATAATGTAACTGTCAGAATCAAATGCACTATCAAATATAATAATAAGTTAAACATTAGAAAAATAACTTTTTGTTTGCCTATTTGCCTATAATTAATGTAGGCCATTTTTTTCTACTAAAGAGTACCAAATAAACGCCTTTTATGCTCCTAAAATACTAACATAATATAATATATGTATATAATGTATATATATATATATATATATATATATATATATATATATATATATA
>BLSH010522711.1:744256-756340 GCA_018402905.1 Glandirana rugosa
TCCATCAGTCTCCATTCCCTTATCAGTTTTATATGCGTTTTTGGAATTTTGGACTATTCCCTTACCTCTGACTACCTCAATATGGATAGCGAGGTCATAGACCATGCAGACAATTCTGTGTACATGTGTATATCAGTTTGTATATACATGAATCTGATGGATGAGGGTAATTTATTGTGCAATGCACACTTATACTTAATATGATGATCCTGTATAATCACCTATGATTGATACCTTTTATTATTTGTATATAGGTGATTATATGCACTAGTTATTACTCATCAATAAACATATTTTACTTATTGATCAATCCATCTTGTATCCCTCGCGTGCTTCATATAAAGTCCCACTCTTCCTTATTTTTGCTTTTTTTGCAAAATGTATTTCTCATATATGTTAGGGATTGAAGGCCATGGCTTCATTTAAAGTCCCAAATGTTTTTCCCCTCCCCCCCCCCCCCCTTTTTTCCAACTTCATTAAGCAAGATCAATCATACACGAGACTGAATGATATTAATATTTGGTGAGCCTTATTCCTAAAGGGTGTGGAACCAGCACTTTTCACTCTGGTGGATGATTCATGGTGTTTAGTGCTTTTTTGGACAAATACACCAATTTATTACATTGGAATTTAGTTAACACATTATATATATGGGAGCACTTATATATGTGTTATGGACAATTTGTTTTTTCATGATAACTATTATTTGTGATGTTTCACATTTTATACACAATTTACTGCGCTACTGTGAATTGTGCAGATTGACGCTGCATTTATTTTCACTTATTTGATTGACGCTAAAAATATATGAGACATATGGGGTTGATCTACTAAAGACAAACAGGCTGTTCACTTTACAAGAGAAGTTGCAAGAGAACTGCAGAAGTTGCAGCGAATATGGTGAAACTCTGCTGAGAACACAGGAGAACATACAGTGATTATTGCCAGAAGCAATATAATTGCATGCAAAATCCAACAGACTGGTTTTCCAACAGGCTTGATAGATCAACGTGGGTAAAATAAGCCTGCCCATACATGGTTTGAATCTCGGCCGGTCCTGCTGAACTGGCCGAAATTCAAACCGTCTATGGCAGGCTTAAATGGAAGTGTTTCCCTGAAGAAGCCTGAGGGATTGGTCATTGCGCAGGGTTTCTGAAAAGTAGGTGTGTGGTCAATGAAACTAGAACATTTTTGCACATTGGTGTTCCCAACCTTCCATTTAATTACTACTGTTTAATAATAAACAGATCAGATGTATTGCCATACCAATAATTCTTTCTGTTCAATTGATTCAAATATTTTCTTTGCTGGTTTTGGTATTTGCGGAAATAGCCTTTTCCATACTTGGAACCTAATTAAACATAAAAAACACATATGTGACAATATTTTAATAAATCCCTGTAATTACATGTAATGGCTATTTGTTTTTTCAAGCATCTGTCAGACAAAAAACTATACAAATGAATAAAACTGTGTATTGATATCATATTGATATTTAAAAGGTTGATTCCCAAATCTGAGAGCGGTGCTAAATCATTAAGTGGCATCGCTCTCTGCAGCATTCTCTTGTGAGTTCAAGAGCATGACATTCTAAGTTCAAAGCAAGTGGGTTGAATGACTCCCAGTGTAATTTAACCCAGAAAAGGATTGGTGCTGGATCAGCAAGTGGGTGGGTCTGCAGAAAATTGTGCCTAAGAGCAAGAACCATGTATTGCACTCAGAGCTGCTTTTTTTAAATTAGAGCTGCTTTTTTTAAATTAGAGCTGCTTTTTTATTATTATCAGAAGTCATGGGGGGGTCCATTTAATTTTTTTTTTTTTGCTCAAGGTGGAACTGGGTTTTAAGTAATATTGGCGGAAACCTGCCATAACAGAAATATAATGGCTGCCATTGCTTAAAATGCTAGTTGCCTGAATTTTATAGTTACCCACAGCTATGTTTCCTAGGTAAGGTCAGGTTTCCTTTAACAGATATTATACATAAAGATGCATATTTTGTATATACAGTTTTATTTTTTATAGAATCTTTTCTGATTTTCGTTAACTGGGAACAACTTGTGTAGCTTCAATCATTGCAGAGGGTATTGCTAGAACCTAGTGCAACCTGGGGCACCAAATCAAGAATAACTTGTGGTTTTAACCAAAAGATGAGTGTGGTTTTAAGGGCAAGGTCTCCCACAGCCAAACGTATATATCCTAGGTACAGCGGGGCAGAAAAATCAATAATGCAAGAGATAATTGAACAAGAATGTTACTCAGATGTGCAGGAACCTAGAATACAGCAGTGCAAAGGGAACAGCAAAAAGGAACCAAAGAGTGTGGGCGATCAGCAATGGCATTTAGTAGGACAGGCACAAAACTCCAAACATCAGACTGCCACATACTTTGACTAGTCATAAGCAATATGTGGAGCAAATTTAGAAAAGTACACTAAAAATATGTTTATTTTGTATGTTTTGTACAGAGGCATGTGGAGTAGGTATATGACAGGAAGGTACTAGCAGAGTTTTATTTCAGAAAAATAAGTTGTTACTTCCTCTTGGTCAGGCAGTGAACAGCTGAGCTCTATGTCTAAGGTGTCTTTATAAAGTTTGGCACCATCTCTCCCCCTGTAGTGTGCTAATAGAGATCCTGTTTCCTGAATGAAGTAAATTGCTGTCCCAATCAGATAAAATGATGTCTGTGCCTGCAAGGTCAAGGTCATTCTGTGGAAGTAAAAAATAAAAGAACTTGCTTCTTACAGAGAAACTTTAAAAGACCATGTAGCCTGATGGAGTCAGAAAACTCATGAAATGTGTAAGGTTTCTAGACAGAAAGGTTATTAGATCAGAAAATGATCACAGAGCCGGGATCCGTTGCCCCTGTAGGAAGAGGAGCGAAGATGGACGCTTCCTGGAACGGGTACAGCGCAAGCTTCCAATGCAGGTAAGTGTCACATAATAGACTAGTATGCGCTGCATACTAGCCTATTATGCTTTTATATTGCACGGTAATAAGGAGAAACAAAGAGAAAGTAAAACCTATCAGGGTTTGCTTCCTCTTTAAGAACCATAAAGATCCATAGTGTATAGTATGTATAGTATCAAACTACAATGTCCTACCGATTGAGGCCGGGGGACAACACAGGGTACCTGGGCCCATAGGCCCAGGAGCTAGGATGGGTGCAGGGAGTGGACTAGTCCGCTAAAAAAGGAGGTACAAACAAGATGAAAAAAAAAAGAAAAAAAATTCAGAAGGGGGGGTTTGAAGAAAATAAGTAGAGGCAAAGAAAAGAGAGTTCCCCCAGGCTGGAGAATGGATGACATCAGGAGAGAAGGCCTAAGCTGGTCAGGTGCAGGGCTGGAATAGCATAGGACCACCACAGGGACCATGCCTTAAGACATTTTGCATGAGAATTGTGGAGGATACTGGACATCCTCTTGTTGATCATGAGGGTCATCAGGATGCTCATCACCTCTGCAAACGAGACAGCAGGTTTTTTCCAGGCCCTCACAATCACGCGCTTGGCAACAATGAATAAGTAGGTGGCCAATTTCTGTTGGTAGGAGAACAGGCCCAGGATCGGGCAATTAAGCATTGCTAATTTGGCATCCTTGTAGGTAGGTATTTGGAAAAGAGTATATGAGAATCCGAAGACCCTCGACCAGAATCCCACCAGGCGGGGGCAGGACCACCAAATATGGATTTCGTCTCCTCGCTGGCCGCAACCACGAAAAACATCTATCAGTGTGTGATGGGTTTGATTTGGCAATATGGCTTGGGACCCAGTACCAGCGGATGAGGAGCTGGTGGGCCGCCTCAAAGTGTATTTGGCCCTATTTTCAAAGGATGATGACTCTTGCTACAATTTGCTCTAGTCAATGCACACATTGCATCTGTAGATAAAATAGTCAATGAGCTGCTGGCAAAGGCAAATATGTGCTTAACTGGAAGGAGAAAGGATGAGCGAGAGTAAGGCAGTTGGGTTTAGTAAAGATAAAGGCCAGAAGGCCTTTTTCCTATAAAGAAGTTACTGTATCATGTGTCAAAACGCATCAGTAGGTAGAGCCACGTGACATCTCCTTGCCAGGAAAGCGGAACATGAAATTGGATTGAAGCATGCACTTTAGTGTGGTGGATACACACTACTATAGGACTTTTAACTTTGCAATTATTATTTCAATATTGATCACAATATTGGGGAAGGTTTACATTGAATTGTATGGGTACATAATTTCATGCTTATTATTGTTTATTTGTACAATATTAAAGTGGTAGTAAACCCTCCTATCATTTTCAGCCAAGGAAGCTGCCATTTTGGCCTCTTTTTAATCTACAACTGCCATGATGCTGCACATGTGATCAGCTATGACACCAGCTATTGGATGATATGACAGTTTGGTTTAGAGCACAACCAATGGGAGTGTTACATTTCCGGCACATGCCGGAAATGTAACAAATTTTTAAACTGTTAAATGGATGGGTTTACTACCGCTCTAATTATTTATCTCTAGTATATATTGCACTATTTTAAGATTATTATTTTTTGGTTGTTATCAATAGACCATGATAGTTGTTATCAATAGGCCAGGAGAAGGATGTGAAATAAAATGACACAGGGGACATGAGATGAAAATGAATGTGCACAAGTAGACCGACGAAGTAAGAGGACCACAGGGATGGGTGACAGGAAACACACATAACACAAAGAGTCAAGTGCATAAGGCTCTAAAGGGGAAGACACATGTGGCAGTGGAGAGGTAGGCTAAATAGGGCAAGTATTATGTGCACATCATGGGCCAAGCACTCAATTATTATAAACAAAATTCTTATGAAGGTACTGATGTGACCAATTGCACATTTCAAACAGGAACATGCAGTGGGAGACTAGGAGCATGTGTCAGCATATATGGACCCACTCCATGTGTGCTCCATCAATTTGAATTACTTTTGCAGTTGGATTATATGGGTGTTCCACTTTCAGATACATGTAGCCTTTTTACTACTGACCAGTGTGGTCAACTTCCTTAAAATTGGTTTACTGTAGACAAATTTACCAGATATTACAAAACAAAAACAAAGGAAGGCGCGCACACCTAGTGCATTACCAGATGCATTTAATGGGCAATTAGAGTTAAAAAGGGATACTTACAAGAGTGATGGCCTACAATAGGCCATCAAAGAACACAATGACATGGATGTGGACACAACGCAGGTAGGCTGATGCGTTCCGGGTGTGTACCCCCTTCCTCAGAGTCACACTCAAATTTACCAGATATGTTATTACATTACTGAACTCCAAAGACAGATTGAACCTCACTTACCAACCGGGCCACTTTTTTACATTTGGTGGTCACAAGCTAAAAACATTTTTTTTTGCTAGAGAATTACTTAGAACCCCCAAACATTATATATTTTTTTTTTCAAACACCCTAGAGAATAAAATGGCGATTGTTTCAATACTTTTTGTCACACGGTATTTGCGCAGCGGTCTTTCAAGCGCGATTTTTTTGGAACAATTTTACTTTTTTGAGTTAAAAAATAAGACAACAGTAAAGTTAGCCCAATTTTTTCCATATTGTGAAAGAGGATGTTACGCTGAGTAAATAGATACCATACATGACACGGTTGAAAATTGCGCGCACTCGCGGAATGGCGACAAAGTCCGGTATTTAAAAAGTTCCATAGGCGACGCTTTAAAAAATTTTAACGGTTATCAGGTTAGAGTTACAGAGGAGGTCTTTTGCTAGAATTATTGCTCACACTCTGGCGATCGTGGCGATACCTCACATGTGTAGTTTGAACACCGTTTTCACATGCGGGCGCGACTTACGTATGCGTTTTCTTTGCTGCACGAGCTCGCGGGGACGGTGGCGATTTAAATCTTTTTTTTTTTTTTTTAATTTTATTTATTTATTTATTTTTACCACTGTTCCTTTAAAAAAAAAAAAATCTGATCACTTTTATTGCTATCACAAGGAATGTAAACATCCCTTGTGATAGTAATAGATGGTGACAGGTACTCTTTTTGGAGGGCCGGGGGGTCCAAAAGACCCCCCATCCCTCCTTTGCACTTCACAGTATTCAGATCGCCAAAAACAGCGATTCTGAATACTGTCGTTTTTTTAAATTTGGCGTCGTTAGCCGCCGAGTAAACCGGAAGTGACGTTGTGACGTCGCTTCCGGAATTTGCCGAAGGAGACCAGATCAGAGCCGATTATGATTAGGTCTCCTTCCAGCCGGCGGACGCGCCGGATCGTCGCTCCGGTCTCCCGGTGGGACGGGAGGCCGGAGAAGAGCGGCGGAAGGCGGCGGGAGGGGGGGGGCGTCCCCTCCCGCCTCCTGGGGTAACGACCGAGCGGCTCCCGAGCCGGATCGGTCATTAGCCCTGGATAGCCGACCGCTTGCTCTAAAAAATGATACCGGGATATAGCCTGCAGGTGCAGGCTATGTCCCGGGAGAGCTGCTCAACCCCGACCGCCGCCTATTTACGGCGCTGGGGCTGAACCGGTTAAAGCAATTGCAAGAGGGTTAGGCTATGTGTGGTTGTTGCTGGATTTAATTGCATTGTATACAAATTACAAACAAACTGTGTGCAGTGGAGAGTTTTAAACCAAAACCTCTTGCATGTTTTATTTATTTATTTATTTATTTATTTTTTTACATTTATTATATAGCTATGGAAGATTTTTGTGTTAATGTTAAGACTTTACCTGTGACACAGGAAAATAAAAAGCAATAGAACAACAAATGTTATAATCCCCAATATGAGTAGCAGGTGGTTTGGTGTAAAACTTGCAGATTCAGGTTCTAAGGGAAAGAATATTTAAAAGTAAATTCCACTGGAATACGACCATCTAATTAATATCAAGAATAACACAACTTGTTCAGGTGCAGGATAATGAATGCTACTGACTACAAAACTCTATACTAAGATGATTCTGTTATTTTAGGAGGCTAAAAGTTTCTAAACCTTTCCTTGTTGGGTCACTGCTTTGTCAGGAAAGCACTGCAAAATGGCAGCGATAAAAAAATGTGTGCTAATTTAAAGGCTACGTTCACTTTTTTCCCCTAAAATTTAGCTACCGTATATACCAATATATCATTAATTTAGCTCAGTTGCAGAAAAACACAAGTTTTCTATGATTTTGAGAACAAGGCCTTACCTTTGCCCCGTATAGGGTAGTTCATTGAAATCAATGGGCTGCCCTATGTGTGTCACTAGAAAAACGAGCCAAAAAACATGTGCTCCCACTGTTCTACTACTCTACGTGTAAATGGGGCCTGGAATTAAAATAGTTTTTTTACACAAAAGCAATGACACTACATTCACATCTGTGTGTTTTCCAATGCATGGCAAACTGCACAGAAAATGCGCGCTTTGCCATGCGTTTCAGAAACACTGCAAATGTGCATCGTGCTTTTTTTTAATTACATGTTAAAGCGGAGGTCCACCCAAATGTGTAAGCTCTGCTTATCTGCCACAAAACAGGTACCCGCTCCCACTTCCATGTAAGGGTGCCACAGCGACCTACGTCATTTGTCGTCCCTACTCCTTCCCCCCGCTGTCTTCTGGGAGACACACACAGGTCCCAAAAGGCAGCGGGACCATTCAGAAAGCGCAGTGCGACTCGTGCATGCGCAGTAGGAAACAGGCTGTGAAGCCGCAAGGTTTCGCTTCCTGTTTCGCTTAGCAAGGATGCCAGCGGCTGCACCCGGGTGCTGACATTGCAGGCTCCCTGGACAGGTCAGTGTCCTTATATTAAAAGTCAGCAGCTACAGTATTTGTAGCCGCTGACTTTCAATTTTTTCTCCCCCAGGCTGGAACTCCGCTTTAAATGCACTCCAAATGCGGCAAACACACGAAAAACCACGGTAACGCACCATGCTCCACTCCAAAAAAAGTTCTGGAACTTCTCTGGGGTGATTGTTGTGTGTAGGGCAGCCCATTCAAGTGAATGGGCTGTTCTATGTGTGACGAGTGAAAACACTCCAAAACATCCAAAACAAAATGTGTTTCATTATGTGGAGATGTAAACGGGGCCTGACAACTGAGTGTCTCCATCCACTCCCACCTATGTACTTGTATAAAGCTGGCCATACACTATGCAATCTGATTACACAATCTCTGCACAATTTCCTTTAGATTTACCAGAACATTCAATTTGCATCAAATCAGAGAGGCCCTTGTACTACATAGCTGATCTGGGATCTAAAGGAGATTGTACAATCAGATTGTATAGAAAGTGGGTGGAAGGCACTAGTATTGTAAAGTGGTGTCGTCAATAGTCATTTTTAAAAAAAAATCATCCCTCTGCTATTTTTCAACCTAAAAACGTCGGTGTCAAAAAACGCCAGAAAACGGCGGAGTCATTTTTAAAAAAAAATCATCCCTCTGTTATTTTTCAACCTAAAAACTTCGGTGTCAAAAAACGCCAGAAAACGGCGGTACAATATTAGTTGGCGTTTGTTGGCGTTAGCTGGCGTTTGTTGGCATTTTGCGGCGTCGGCATCAAAAAATGCCAAAACGTTACAGCCTCAGAACGCGATGGCCGTGGGTTCTACTTTCAGCTCACTAACACCGACGCCATCTACAGCTCAAAAACGCCGACATTTTTATAGGGCCATTGACTAACATGGAGAGCTGCAAAAAACGCCAGAAAACGCCGGCGTCAAAAAACGTCCGTGTGTATGAGGCCTAAATGTTTAGCTTGGTTAGTACCCTGGCTATTCTCTACAACTGTCCTGCATGGGGTGAACTCAGTCCTGAACTCTCTAGGTTGGGAACCAATAATGACAAAGTATTCTATCTGCCAACCTCTGCTGATGATCCCACAGCCAGGGAGTACGGCTCCCTGATGTAATCTAAAGAGTCAGCTATTGTTTCCACACCCTGGCTTGGCTCTTTGTGCTACCATGGGATGACTTGACCCCCGCTCATATGGGGAAATCATTTCACAGCTCATCTAACTTTAGTATTTCAGGGCCAGGAGAGCTAATGCACTCTGCAGCCGAAGGCCCAATAGCTACCGGTACCACATCATCATCTGATAGCACACATATTTCCCGGGGCTCATCTCTCTCTAGAAGTACTTTGAAGAGAAAAGCTTTGCATGCCCCACACTGTGCCCAAGGTGCAATCACCAGGATTACTCAGTTGTAGTGAGGACACAGGGGTAGCAGAGACTCACGTGCCCCATACCTGCAGAGTGCCAGTTCCTTCCTGGGTATGGACCTTGGGTTTCAACCAGGTATTCAAGGTAAAGCCTTGTACTACTGGTACTGTATTGCATGGATTTACTCTCTCCGCACAAGGTTTCTTCCACGGAAGATGAAACATACTTGCAACTAACTATCAGCCCATATTTGTGGATGAGTGCATGTAGTTATCTGAGCAAGATGCTCTGCTTTACTTACCTAACTCCACATTCCTGTAAGTAACCATTCAGCAAGTCTGACACATTCCTTTAAATCAGAGATGATGGTTGATAAGCCAGTTCCCACCCAGGAGGCCTACTGTAGATCATGAGTATGAGAGGTTGTGTTACCTCCTTCTTTGTAGCTGGGGATCAAATCACCGCACTGAGATCTTTTGGGCCTGCCAGATTGGGAGTGGCCATGCAGCCCAAAACAGCAGCAACCTCACAGTCCCTGAATTGTTTATCTGGTTCACTTGTATCTCTACCAAGACATAGGGCTTGATTTACTAAAGCTTGAAAGTGCAAAATTTGGTGCAGTTCCACACAGAAACCAATCAGCTTTAAGGTTTTATTGTCAAAGCTTGATTGAACAAGCTGAGGTTAGAAGCTGATTGGCTACCATGCACAGCTGCACCAGTTTTTGCACTCTCCGGTTTTAGTAAATAAACCCCGTAATGTACACTATGGAGTTGATTTACTAAAGCTGAAGAGTGCAAAAATTGGTGCAGCTGTGCATGGTAACCAATCAGCTTCTAACCTCAGCTTGTTCAATCAAGCTTTGACAATAAAACCTGGAAGCTGATTGGTTTCTGTGTGGAGCTGCACCAAATTTTGCACATTCAAGCTTTAGTAAATCAACCCCTGTGTTTTCACAGGACAGTCTGTCTCACTCCCTTACACTGTAGAAGAGCAGTAGTATCTTCAATATTCTGCCTGATACATATGCAGTGCAATTTTGGGCACCAGTTTACGAAAAGGATATTGGCGAAAAGTGCAGAGAAGGGCAAACAACTGATAAGAGGGATGGAAGAGCTCAGTTATGAGGACAGATTAGCTGAACTGAATTTATTTGTCTTTTGAGAAGAGGAGATTAAGGGGGAAAATGTTCAACAAGTATAAATATATAAGTGGTGTAGAGCTATTCTCTTTCAGGTCATTACAGAGGACAAGGGGGCACTCCTTACATCTGGAGGAAAAGAAATGTAACCTTCACATACAGAAAGACTTCTTCGCAATAATAGCTGTGAAAATGTGGAATAGATTGCCTCAAGAACTAGTTCTGGCCAGGTCAGGGCTGGATGTATTTCTAAATCACAAAATATATCTGGATACTAATTTTACAGGTAATAAAGGGGTAGTTAGTTGGTCCAGGGGATATCTAAATGCCTCCCGGTGGATCAGGAAGGAATCCCCCCCCCCCCCCGATTAAGCGAATTGGTTCATGATTTATTGGCATTTTTTGCCTTCCTCTGTATCAACTATGGGTATAGGACTGTGTATATGAAGCTTTTCTATGTGTGTTTTTCTTTTTTAATTGGCGGAAATAGATGGACTAGTGTCTTTTTTCAACCTGACTAATTGTAACTATGATACCCTGAGGGCCACAGGAAAAGATACCAGGACACATACCTACATACCTTGCTCTTTACAGGACCCCACAAGTGTATATGGACCCTTCACTCTATACACTTACTCATCCCAGCTGTCCCATTAATGAAATTCCCAGTCATGAAACACCCTTTCTGCTTTCTTTACTAAATGGTAAACAGCATTACAAGGTCCAAATAATGGTAAAACATCCAAACATTAACATCTTTTCCATAAAGTCAAATTATCCTGTACTGAGGTACACAGTCATGTCTTTAGCCATAAGCTGTGCTCACAGAAATAAGGGATTGTAAGCGGTAGGCAAAATTTTATTCAACTAAAATACCAATAAATGAGTCAAAAAGCTGAATTGAATGAGTAACGGTTGCGGCTTTATTATTGTTTTTTTAAACCTACAACAGAAACATCAGCATAACAATAAATACTTTAACCACTTGCTGGGGCGACAAAGTGGCTCGATATCGCAAACTGCCGTCATACGACGGCGGCTGCGAGATCGCGCACTGTGAGCGGATGCGGCGGACTCGATCGCCGCCGGCTTCCCGCGATGCCCCCCCCGCACTAAAAGAATGGAGGTCCGTGTAAGTAAACACAGACCTCCGTTCTGTGAGAGGGGGGAAGGGCTGTGATCACACCCTTCCTCTACACGGAAGCTGTGATCGCTTCCCTTCCCCTGCTAGGGCAGCCCACACACAGTTAGAACACACCCAGGGAACACAGTTAACCCTTAGAGCGCCCCCTGCAGGTTAACCCCTTCACTGCCAATGGCATTTACACAGTAATCAGTGCATTTTTATAGCACTGATCGCTGTATAAATGCCAATGGTCCCAAAAAAGTGTCAAAATGGTCCGACATGTCTGCCCCAATATCGCAGTACCGCTAAAAATCGCAGATCGCCGCCATTACTAGTAAAAAAAATAAAAAAAAAATAAAAACCCCAGAAATTAATTCTCATCATCCGTAAACGCGGCCACTTTTGCGCAAACCAATCAATAAACGCCGATTGAGATTTTTTTTATCACAAATATGAGGAAGAATATAAATCGGCCAAAACCGATGAAAAAAAATGTTTTTTTGTAATTTTTTTTTTGGATTTGTATTTTAGCAAAAAGTAAGAAATTTGGGTTTTTTTGCAAAATTGTCGCTCTTCTTTTGTTTATAGGGGCGATCAGAAATGACGCAGTGATGATCAAATACCACCAAAAGAAAGCTCTATTTATGGGAAAAAAAGGACACAAATTTTGTTTGGGTACAACGTCGCACGACCGCGCAATTGTCAGTTAAAGCGACGCAGTGC
>BLSH010522711.1:796330-813066 GCA_018402905.1 Glandirana rugosa
GATACTTCCTCTTTCTCTCCAGGGTTTGGGAGATGGACAGCTGTAAGCTTCCATGGGACAATGTGGAAATGCTTGGGGACGGTGGCGGACATGGTGGCGTTGCTGTCATATCGTCTGTTTGCTGGGTGGCAGGTGAAACTGTCACTGTAGAGGTGGAGGAAGAGGCCGAGGGAGCAGCAGAAGAGGAAGCAGGAGGAGGCCGAGACCCTCATTCCATGTGGGGTCTAGGACCTCATCATCCTCCACATCATCTTCCACCCACCCTTCACCACTGCCCTCCTTGTCAGTCTGCACACTGAGGCAAGCTGCAGCAGTTGCCACTTGTGTTTCGTCATCATCAGAGATGTGCTGCGCTGGTGTTTCCATGTCCTCATCCTGCAACAGAAGTGGTTGGGCATCGGCGCACTCAATGTCTTCCACTTCTGGGGCAGCGCTATATGGATGGCCCACAGAAAGCACACCAGGAGAGTCATCAAAAAGCTTAAGAGTCTCTTGCAGGACTTGGGGCTCAGACTTCTTGGCTAATTTACAAGGGGCTGAGGTGAAAGACAGATAGCCATGGGGTTCAGGTGCCAACTCTGAGCTTTCATCAAGGGACTGGGAGGGAGACAATGTGAAGGAACTGGAGGCATTGTCTGCCACCCAATCTACTATCTCCTGTACTTGTTCTGGCCTCACCAATCATTGAGGGGCATTCTGGCCTACCATATACCGGTGAAGGTTCTCTTGGCTACCTGAGGAAGGTGTTTCCCTTGTGCGTGTAGCTGGCACACCTCGACCACTCCTCTCCTTCCAACAGAAGGTTCACCAACACCACCAACACCAGCAGCACCAGCATCACCAGCAGCACCATGACCACGTCCCTTATTTGCTCTCCTCATTGTGCCCGCAAATGTACTATGTAGCCCTATGTAAGTATTTATTAATACCAATTAATAGCTTTTTTTATTTTGAAAATACTAACGTAGCCGGAGTTTTTATTTTGGTGCAAGACATGCACCGCTCACACCAACAGCTGGAAGCTCTCCCTTTAGAACCAGGAGATGATTTTTGAACAATAATGTGTCACTTACAGCAACAGCTAGAACCTCTCTCTTCAGAACTAGGAGATGATTTTTGAACAATAATGTGTCACTTACAGCAACAGCTGGAAGCTCTCCCTTTAGAACTAGGAGATGATTTTTGAACAATAATGTGTCACTTATAGCAACAGCTGGAACCTGACCCTATAGGAGTAGGCAATGATTTTTGAACAATAATCGGTCCCTCTAAGCAGAAGCCTCTACCTAGTACAGTCAGATCGTTGTGTAATGCAGGGTTTGATCTGCAATCTGTCACTCAAAGCAGCAGTATGTGAAATCTCAAATTACTCCCATAATCTGATCGTTGTGTACGATCCCACAATCTGATCGTTGTGTACGATCCCACAATCTGATCGCTGTGTACGATCGTAACGATCGTTGTGTTAGGCAGGGTTTGATCTGCAATCTGTCACTCAAAGCAGCAGTATGTGAAATCTCGATTCTCAAATTTCTGCAATCTGTCCCTCAGATAGACCACCATAAGTGGCTGAGTGGCATGAAAACTTTTTAACTTCTGGGTGCTTTAATCTCCAAACATCCGTCAGTCCAAGCTCCCCAAGCAGGCGGGCAAATGGTGTAGCTCCTCCTCTTACTGAGGAAGTATTTTCAAAAGGGGACAATTTATCCCAAGCAGGGTCTAAGTAGTTATTAAAATTGCCCACTGCTAGCAATGGGATGTCAGGGAAACGAGCCATAAAGCTGGCCAATTTCTTGAGGACCTTGGACGAGAACGGTGGTGGGATATACAGTATCTCACAAAAGCGAGTACACCCCTCACATTTTTGTAAATATTTTATTATTTCTTTTCGTGTAACAACACTGAAGAAATTACACTTTGCTAAAATGTAGAGTAGTGAGTGTACAGCTTCTATAACAGTGTAAATTTGCTGTTCTCTCAAAATAACTCAACACACAGCCATTAATGTCTAAACCACTGGCAACAGAAGTGAGTACACCCCTAATTGAAAATGTCAAAATTGGGCCCAAAGTGTCAATATTTTGTGTGGCCACCATTATCTTCCAGCACTGCCTTAACCCTCTTGGGCATGGAGTTCACCAGAGTTTCACAGGTTGCCACTGGAGTCTTCTTCCACTCCTCCATGATGACATCAGGTAGCTGGTGGATGTTAGAGACCTTGCGCTCCTCCACCTTCCGTCAATAGGGTTTAGGTCTGGAGACATGCTTGGCCAGTCCATCACCTTTACCCTCAGCTATTTAGCAAGGCAGTGGTCATCTTGGAGGTGTATTTGGGGTTGTTATGTTGGAATACTGCCCTGCGGCCCAGTCTTTGGAGGGAGGGGATCAAGTTCTGTTTCAGAATATCACAGTACTTGTTGGCATTCATGGTTCACTCAATGAACTGTAGCTCCCCAGTGCCAGCAGCACTCATACAGACCCAGACCATGACACTTCCACCACCATGCTTGACTGTAGGCGAGACACACTTGTCTTTGTACTGCTCACTTGGTTGCCACCACACACGCTTGACACCATCTAAACCAAAATAAGTTTATTTTGACCTCATCAGACCACAGGACATGGTTCCAGTAATCCATGTCCTTAGTCTGCTTGTCTTCAGCAAACTGTGCATCATCTTTAGAAGAGACTTCCTTCTGGGATGACAGCCATGCAGACCAATTTGATGCAGTGTGCTACATATGGTCTGAGCACTGACAGGCTGGCGCCCCATCCCTTCAATCTTTGCAGCAATGTTGACAGCACTCATACGTCTATTTCCCAAAGACAACCTCTGGATATGACGCTGAGCACGTGCACTCAACTTCTTTGGTCGACCATGACGAGGCATATTCTGAGTGGAACCTCTCCTGTTAAATCTCTGTATGGTCTTGGCCACCGTGCTGCAGCTCCGTTTCATGGTCTTGGCAATCTTCTTATAGCCTAGGCCATCTTTATGTAGAGCAACAATTCTTTTTTTCAGATCCTCAGAGAGTCCTTTGCCATGAGGTACCATGTTGAGCTTCCAGTGACCAGAGAGAGTGAGAGCGATAACACCAAATTTAACACACCTGCTCTCCATTCACACCTGAGACCTTATAACACTAACGAGTCACATGACACCGGGGAGGGAAAATGGCTAATTGGGCCCAACTTGGATATTTCTACTTAGGAATGAACTCACTTTTGTTGTCAGTGGTTTAGACATTAATGGCTGTGTGTTGAGTTATTTTGAGGGGACAGCGAATTTATACTGTTATATAAGCTGTACACTCACTAGTTTACATTGTAGCAAAGTGTCCTTTCTTCAGTGTTGTCACATGAAAAGATATAATAAAATATTTACAAAAATGTTAGGGGTGTACACACTTTTGTGAGATACTGTATATCCCAGCAAGTATAAATGATAGCCCAGACACAGTACATAACATACAAACATATTGGCCCACTGGGTCTATGAACACTTGTGTGCAAGAGAATTGGATATCTTGCCATACCAGAATACTCACTCCCCTAGCATATTTGGAATACATGAAGTGGTATTGATTAGCATATAACCGTGGATATATGCTGGGTGTAGATTCAGGGTAAAGATGAGTCTCTTGTATACACATAATACCAGCACCTGATTGTTTTGTAGTCCTAATTACTGCCAGTCTCCTCATGGGATTATTAAGCCCCCTTACATTCCAGGACAACATTTTTAGTACTGACGCCATGGGAGGTTATAGTCATAAAGATTTGTCGTATACCAGCAGTTCAGAGTCAGTCTCAGTGACATACATATACTTATATGATTATTCACAAAGTGATATCCTTCCCAACTGAGGGTTGTAAAGTTTACACCTGTATCAGACGACACAGACAGGTTTAAGGAAACAAAATAGGGTATACCGTGGTAATGCCAGGAGAGAACTTCAGGTAGAAAAGAGAAAAACAGTAAAGCCAACAGGGCTTCTTTCTGGAATGTCCAGAAAGCAATCTGTCCCCCCGGATTCTCCATGAGGGGGGCAACAGTGGAAATTCCACGAGATGGTATAGAGTTTCATTTCAGCAGGGTAAATGGTAAATACGATAATGTAGATAGTTCCAGCATTCTTCCTTACCCACTTTATCTTAAATGAGCGTTAGCAGAGATTGATAACATACCCAGGACCAGGCAGCAATTATGCGCTTTATGGCTACCCATACCCATGATACTGCAAAACAAGGTTGTGTAGCAGCACGGATTGCCCTTTCCTCCCGATCCAACCATTGTGTAGCAGCAGTTGGACAATCAAAGAAATTAACTTCCCCCAGTGCAACCACCTGGAGGGGTGCAGGGTACAGCATGGCGTATTGCAAGTTAATATCCCGGAGTCTCTTCTTTACTTCAACAAATTTTGCAAGCTGCCTTTTCCGTTCCACTGAAAAATCTGGGAATAGCGAGATTTTGGAGTTGTCAATCACCATGGTGGCTCCCATGGTTCTGGCATTGGAGAGGATGGCATCCCTATCTTTGTAGTTTAATAACTTGAAAAAAATGGCCGTTGATGATTGTCCGGTGGCAAGGGGCGTGTGGGGACTCCATGAGCCCTTTCTACCACAAACAGGGGTGAGAAAGCATCCTTGCCAAAGATAGATACAAGCCACTGCTCAATAAATGCCACAGGGGTTTTACCCTCTGCTCCTTCTGGGATGCCCAGAGCCCGCACATTATTATGGCACATCTGTTCTCTAAGTCATCTATGCGAGTCGTGTGCTGAGCTGTAAGATGGGAGTTATATTTTAGATCCCTTTGCATGGGCACTATATCATCTTCCACGGTGCTTACTTTGCCTTCCAGAGCGGATGTGCAATCCCAGAGTTTCTGCATATCTTGCCTCACAAATTATATTATTTAGGTTCATCTGTAAGGGCCGAGATGGACATATTGCAGGTTGTAACTGCAGGCAGAATATCCTTCTCTCAGGGTAGGCTCGGCCCCCTCTGCATCCTTTTGTGACGCAGATGGCATGGTAAGATATCCCCAGGAGTACTCACTGTGTTTCACTCTGGGGGCGATCCGACTCCATCCTCCAAAGGGGCAGTGTCATCTGCTTCTGATGGACCCCCCAAGACATCAGTGAGGGTAGAAGAGGAGGATGAGTGTTCTTTGGGAGTCGACCAAGCAAAAAGTTTCTGGGCAGCTTCCTTATATTTCTCTTTGGTAGAGCATGATGCCCAGGCGCCATCTTGGTTAGGATTCACCATGTAGGCCCAATTTTCCTTAGACCATTTTCACATGGTCTTAGCAGGATCCGAGCAGCGGTAAGTCTAGCGCCAAGGCGCAGCGATGCAGTCAGCCGGGGTTGATAAAGTTCAAAAATCTGATATTTGCAGAATGATTACACAGAGTCTCAGCGGAAAGGAAGACAAGTGTGACCGGCTACATCCGCTGCTCAGCCACGCTCCCACCTACAGCTTTACACATTGTATATAACAGGTGTACAGGACACCAGGGTTGGGTTCTGAATGGCAAGTAAATTTCCCCATTAGGTATATTTCTCCAATATTTGGGTTGTGGTTCCCTTAAGGGGATGATTTGAAGCTAATGTTGAATATTCAGAGGTTCTTATCCATGCAGGGTTTCATGGTAGATTGGCTGGAGAGATAGTGGGATTGATTTACTAATACTGGAGAGTAGAAAATCTGGTGCAGCACTGCATAGTTTTTTTGTCAAAGCTTAATTCAATAACCTAGAAGCTAATTGGCTACCATACACAGCTGCACTAGATTTTGCACTCTCTAATTTTAGTAAATCAACCCCAGGTGAATTGGATACCTTTGAGAGCAGGGTGAACTGAGCTTAGGATTGAGTTATAGTTGCTGAGCTGTGAAAACCTCCTCTTTGAGATCCCTGAAGCCAACTGGACACTCCAAAACCCCAGATTGGGACTGGTATGGTGGTGGTGTGCCCTCAAGTTGTTTTGCAATTTTGAACCAAAGTATGTACAAGTTTGTGTTTTCTATTTGCTGAAGACAAACTGCTGTTCTGTTTGCCTGTTTTGTTTAGAACAAAAAAAGGACTGTTTGCTTTTACCGATGTGCTTGGCTGATGACCTCAAGCTTCATAGGTGACAGGTGACACAGGATATTTATTCAACAAACTTTACCTTCAGGTATGGCCTTTTCAGTTTTCTGCTCACTGCCAGAAGAAATAGTTAACTGCAATCCTTTGTGAATTTGAAAGTCCAAGTGATCCGAAACAAAATGCTCATGGAAACATTTGGAAATCTGTAAAAAAAATGCAAAACACATTATATTTACATTATGAAAATTGTTGATTTTCCTATTATGTGTTATAGACAAGAGTGAAACTCTACTGAATAAACTGAGGGTAAAATGGTTTTGCTGCTAAAACGATGATAATAATAATAAAAAAAAACAGTCTGTAAAAATACATTAATTATTCTTACCATTCCTACTGCCTGGTAGACCAATCTTCTTGCAGAGCTACAACTATCAGTAGAACCTTTAGTATCTGACACTTACAGATAAGTTAAAGTGATCCTAAAGGTAGTATTTTTTTTTTTAAATAACAAACATGTTATACTTTGTGAAAAACAAAGGGAAGTGTTGGCGCTAGAATAAAGTGCAAATAAAAATAAAATGTTGCTGCCCCTTTGGGATAAGTGTAGGTTATCACTTATAACGGATAAAGTGCTGGGTGCAAAGGTGTGGCGCAATCATATATTGAACCATAATTGATCCCTTTACATATACAGATATAAATATAAACAGAAATGACAATCACATATTCAAAGGCAATAAAGGATTATCACATGTAGTAATGTCCCTCATCTGCTATGTGTCAATAGAGACAAAAACAGATAAAAGTATAAACATAAATGACAATCGCATATCCAAAAACAATAAAGGATTATCCCATGTAGTAATGTCCCTCATCTGGTATGTGTTATATGGAACAATAGAGACAGGGTGAACCAAGTATCAACCCTAAGAGACTATTTTTGAGTTGGGGCTGTCTCACTAAATGGTTTCAAGATGTATTTTGTGAATGTGTTTAGTAGTGTAGAAGTTGTGATAAATGATAATATTTGTGCAAAGTCCGTAAAAATCCTATTTGTGCAATGTCCGTAAGAGTCCGTAAAAAATTAAATAAATTATTTTAATCTTAATGAGAAATGTACAGTATCTTATCTATTAAACAGGTGTTAAAAGTGTGCTTATTAGTTTAGAAGTGCAAAGATGTGAAAATAATAATATTTTTGCAGTGTCCGTGAAAAGTCCGTAAAAAATAAGTTAAATAATTCAATCAACTAATATAACCACAACCTGCTTATCTCACATTTCTAGAAAATTAGACCCCAATTGATAGAAGGAACAGTGAAAAAAATTAATGAAAAAATGAAATGAAATAATTTTATGCAATGTGTGGTCCGTAAGTGTCCATAAAGTCCGTAATATTATAAAAAACAACAATTTTGTAAGATGAGTCTATCCACATTAATAGAATCCAGCCCAGTGTTCTTGTTTTGGAAGGTTGACTATTTTTAGAAACACTAGGATAGTAAATGATGAAAAAATGAAAAACGGTGACTTATGTGCCAGATGTTAAATCCACTCGGTAAAAGGTGACTTGTGCTCCCCTCTTGTGCCCACACTTACCAAAGACTTCTTACCCCTACAGGGGTATCCCGCATGTGGTAAATGGGGTCTGTAAGCTCGATACACAGTTGGCTGCTCCTGGTTGTCTTTCCTCGTCCGGGATCCAAAGAGATACCTTCCCCCTACAGGGGTGTCCCGCGTGTGGAAAATGGAGTCCGTATGCTCGATTCCCTATGCTGCACGGATGGCTACTCCTGGCCGTCTATCCACCTCCGAGATCCACTGGATCTGGGAACGGAAAGGATGAAGCTTGCTCTGCGAGAGGGTTGGAAGGATGACCCACTGTGACTTATCAAAAACTGGGCTTCCCCTGTGCCTGCAACAGCGAGGGAGCTGGTAATCGACCGCACAGACTCACAAACATGAAATGAGCTGGGGAGAGCCAGCCCACTGGAACCGACAACTTGACACCTTTTTCTTTTATGCAATGTTGTGTACAGACATCAGGCTGCCGTAGATGATGATGCTTGTATTGTGATAGAATGTGTTACTAATGTAACTATGCTGTAGATCACACATCACACCTGTCCAAAGGTAGCAAGAAGAAGTATCTATATGTAAAAATGAATTAATAGGCATAATTTCATTAGGAGTAAGCCAACTCACTAAGATTAAGTGTGGGTTATGTGGTCAAACCACTTGCTGACCGCCTAACTGGGAAAATATTTCATAACTTTGGCGTTTAAAGTGGATGTAAACCCATTCTGTAGGCTTGTACCTACAGGTAAGCCTATAATAAGGCTTACTTGTAGGTACTATGAATATCTCCTAAATCTTCACGGTTTAGGAAATATTCACACGTCATGCAGCTGGTGATGCCCGTGCCGTCCCTTCAGAGCCCCATGCCCCGGTCCGTGACTCTCATGCATATGTGTGGGAGTGACGTCATCATGGCGTGGCCAATCAGACGGCTGGAGGAAACAAATCCAGAAAGAAGACAGTGTGAAGATGGAAGCATCTGTCAGAGCTCACAGTGCGGCAGTGCAGGGCTTCGTTCTAAGGTAAGTATTTCATAATCTGCTATTATACGATGCATAATAGCACATTATGCCTTTTACTTTGCAGGGTTTTTTAAAAAAATAGAAAAATTGGCACGGTTTTCTTGCGCTTTAATACCGAGTTATGGCTGCAGCTAGATGCCATAACCCAGAGATTATATTTTGCCTCAGGCACCGGTCTTTCTCATATAAGTGGTCCAGGTGTCGGGAGGGGTCGCCACTTTCCAGTTCCTGGTAATGTCATGACGCAGATCGTCTGGCTCCACTGATCGGAGCCAGACGATCTGCGTCATCACGTTACCATTATCACGTTACTGGATAGTTCCATCTTTTTGGTTGAAAACATCTAACGCGGTCTCCACATGCTGATGCATGGAATCTGAGATGTAAGTGGCTACGTTTTTTTTAAATAAATTTATACTTGGCAATCTACACTATCGGGATGTTTTCCTCTTACATTTGAGTTGGTGCTACCTGGGAGGTGACGCGGCTATAGACCAGTCTGATTGGCGGGACATATCAGCTGGGTGATGGTGGCATTGGAATTTCATCTGTGGACTTGAGTGCATGCTGAACCTCCATGACAGGGGGTCGGTGAAATTTGGTAAGAGGCAGCGGGTGTTGGTGTCTCTGGTGGTGGTTCACTGCAATCAGGTGTTTTTCACCTATGGTCTTTTTTCCATAAACATTTACCCTGACGTTATTGACTGTTGCTTTTTTATGATATTATGCTATGATGGACTGATTCTCTTTTTATGAATTAACTTGCCAATATTTTTATTCATAATTTATGATTAATAATTTGAAGCGCTGCTATTTTCTATTCCAACAAAATGTAATGATCATTGAATATATAGCATGAGCATAAAAAGTGGCCACTTTATAAACCCATGTAGCCTAATCTCAACTAATATATAAAGGATATTAAGTATATTTTCTAACTTCATTTATTGAAATATCAGATACAAAAATGATCAAGTATAAATTTAACCCTTCACCACACCTAATGTAGTTATAACTACAGAGTTAGCAGACTAAGCTATCTTTGCTTGATACAGTTAATGTGTATCCTAGGATTTGAGTGGGCAGTTTTAGATGCATTAATTTGCCCAAGGGTAGGGGTGACAATTTAATGTATTTTGGGTATTGTTAAGGTTATTTTGTGATTTCTAAACATCCATTAATGTATACAGTATATAGACAAATGTGTCTTTTTAATAGGTGTGGTAAAGGGTTATACACACGCACACCCCCACAGGTTGAACTGGTTGGACTGGTGTCTTTATATAACCTTACCAACTACAAAACTATACATGGATTAAAAGTAAAAAATTATACTTTATATCCTTTATTAGCCCCTTCAGGTCTGCCCATAGCAGTTTTACTGCTACAGGGCAGTACCTGTACACCGGAACACATTTTTGTGATCCAGCTCTTCCGGGTAGGGTGCGCGAATGCGCGCCACTGGCTCGCTCCCGCTGTGATCACACACAGTGGGAGCCCAGCGGAGGGTATCGATGTCTGCCGGCACCCACCGATGATCAAGGAGAGAGGCAGAACAGCGGTCTGCCTATGTAAGCAAGGCAGATCACTGTTCTTTCAGTAGGGAAGGCATGGATTCTGTGTTCCTGCAAAGCTGGGACATGGATCAATGCCTTCCCCTAATAAAAGCACATCCTACAGTTTATAAAAACACAGGCTAGGCACACATTAAACCCTTTCATCGCCCCTGATGTTAACCCCTTCCCAGCCAGTGTCATTAGTACAGTGACCGTGTATATTTTTTAGCACTGATCACTGTAATAATGTCACTGGTCCCCAAAAAGTGTCAGTAAGGGCTAGTTTACATCTGCTTCAAAACAGGGCTTTAGACAGGCTTTGTTAAAACTCTCTTAATGCCAGCCAAAGCGCATGTCACTAAATTAAATGGTTAGCTTACAGTCCTGTTTACACCTTGAGTTGGCTTTGCTTTGCTTCAGCTTTGCTTCAAAAATTATACCCCAAGTCGCTTTAGCGGTGCTTCAAAGTGTCTTCAAAGCCTCCATAGAACTCTATGACAAAGCTCCTTTGAAGCTCACATGAAGCACCTGAGGCTTTTGAGAGGCTTTAATTTAGCTTTAGCTTCGCTTTGTTTTGGAGAAATTGCAGGTGTGAGATATCAACAAACACAAAGGACATCTGCCAAGCTTCAACAAAGCTTCAAAAGAGCATCACTTAGGCACCACAGAAGCCTCATTGAAGCACCAACGAAGCCTCATCGAAGCATCAAAAACACATCATAAAAGCTTGTTAAAGCAGGAGGAGCTTTAACCGCTTGCCGACGGCTGATCGGCAATTGACGGCGACAAAGTGGCTCTGTAACGCGAATCGCCGTCATATGACGGCGGCTGCGATACAGAGCCACTGTGAGCGCGCGCGCGCCGCCGGAGGCGCGCACGCGCTCACTGTGTTCGGGGGGGGCCAGGGAGCGGGTGCGGCGGCTTCGATTGCCGCCGGCCACCCGCGATGCCCCCCCCGGAGTGAAGGAGCGGAGGTCCGTGTAAGTAAACACGGACCTCCGCTCTGTGTGAGGGGGAACGTACTGTACGTGAAGGCTGTGACCACTTCCCTTCCCCAGCTAGGCAAGCCCCCATACAGTTAGAACACGCCCAGGGAACATACTTAACCCTTAGCGCACCCCCTGCAGGTTAACCCCTTCACTGCCAATGGCATTTACACAGTAATCAGTGCATTTTTATAGCACTGATCGCTGTATAAATGCCAATGGTCCCAAAAAAGTGTCAAAACGTTCCGACATGTCTGCCCCAATATCGCAGTACCGCTAAAAATCGCAGATCGCCGCCATTACTAGTAAAAAATTAAAAAAAATAAAAACCCCAAAAATGAATTCTCATCATCCGTAAACGCGACCACTTTTGCGCAAACCAATCAATAAACGCTGATTGCGATTTTTTTTATCGCAAATATGAGGAAGAATATAAATCGGCCAAAAACGGTGAAAAAAAATGTTTTTTTATATTTTTTTTTTGGATTTGTATTTTAGCAAAAAGTAAGAAATTTGGGTTTTTTTGCAAAATTGTCGCTCTTCTTTTGTTTATAGCGGTGATCAGAAATGACGCAGAGGTGATCAAATACCACCAAAAGAAAGCTCTATTTGTGGTAAAAAAAGGACGCAAATTTCGTTTGGGTACAACGCCGCATGACCGCGCAATTGTCAGTTAAAGCGACGCAGCGCCGAATCGCAAAAAGGGCTCCGGTTCTAAAGCTGGAAATCCTTCCGGGGCTGAAGTGGTTAATGTACGTTGAAGCCAAAGCAAGTGTAAATGAGCCCTAAGTGTCCAAATTGTCCACCGCAATATCACAGTCTTGCTATAAGTCGCTGATTGCCACCATTACTAGTAAAAAATGAATGCATAAAAATAAATGATAATATCCCATAGTTTGTAAACGCTATAACTTTTGCGCAAACCAATCAATATACACCAGTTGGGATTTTTTTTACCAAAAATATGTAGCAGAATACATATTGGCCTAAATGTATGAAGAAATTAGATTTTTTTTAAAAAAATTTTATTGAATATGTTTTATTGCAGAATGTAAAAAATATATATTTTTTCCAAATTGCCTGTCTTTTTTTTGTTTATAGTGCAATGAATAAAAACGCAGAGGTGATCAAATATCACCAAAAGAAAGCTCTATTTGTGGGAACAAAAGAAGATTAATTTTATTTGGTACAGTCTCACACGGCCGTGCAGTTGTCAGTTAAAGTAACACAGTGCCGTATTGCAAAAAATGGCCTGGTCATGAAGGGGAGTAAATCTTCCGGAGGTCAAGTGGTTTATTAGCTGAGCATATGCCACATGGGTTTATAAGGTGGTTACATTTTATGCTCATGGCATATATGCCATGATCATTAAATTATGTTAATTGTGGCAAGAAGAGGTATTTCAAATGAGCTTTTCAGGATTGGCCCCACTTACCCTGCCAATTCTAGGCTATGAGTCACTACATCCATTATGAGAAATACTGTACAGCCCTGTTTTATGTCTATGTGTATCCTACATTTTTGACCAAAGAAACATGAAATGCTGAATTGCACTGAGCATTTAATGGACAGTTTCAACTGATTGTCATTATGGGTGGTATCAGTGCAGTACTGACTCTGTCGGCAGATGTTTTTGGGGTTATCAGATTGGCACTGATTGTGTCTGAGGACATGTTTCTGATTGTTTCACTACAATACAGATTGTGTCTATGTATATGATCCTAGTTGTGTCAGTACAGTCTTGATCAGTGGCACCTGGCACGCCCCCCCCCCTAAAAAAAAAATAAATAATAAAAAAATGTAAAAAAAGGTCCCCTTTAAAAAAAAAGTTTGTTTAAATTAACATAGTGCACTCTGTTTGGGCGCCGGACACAGTGCACTATGGGAAGCATGACGTCGTTGCAATCACATGATTGCAGGCGTCACGCTTCAATGGCAGAGTTTAATCCTGCCTTGAGATGCTTTTCTCTGTGCCTCAAGCCTCCTATTTGCTCCTGGTACTGTCAATACTTTTGGCCATATAGACAGAAGCCGGACTCCATGCTCCAGCCCGCTCTGCACACTGACAGCCCGCTCACTGCAAGCGCAGGCTCTGCACACTCACAGCCCGCTCACCACAAGCCGATCTCTGCACACTCCTGCCTGCCTTAGATGGAGTAAGTGTGGGACTTCGGGGGGGGGGGGGGGAGCGCCACCGCCGCAAGCCCCTATCTGGGACCCTGTATACTCCAATCTGGTGCCTGTATACCTTATCTGGGACCCTGTATACCCTTATCTGGTGACTGTATACCCTATCTGGGACCCTGTATACCCTATATGGGGCTCTGTATACCCTATCTGGGACCCTGTATACCCCTATCTGGTGACTGTATACCCTATCTGTAACCCTGTATACCCTATCTGGCGACTGTATACGCTATCTGGGACCCTGTATACCCTATATGGTGACTGTATACCCTATCTGGGGCCCTGTATACCCCTATCTGGTGACTGTATACCCTATCTGTAACCCTGTATACCCTATCTGGCGACTGTATACCCTATCTGGTGACTGTATACCCTATCTGGGGCCCTGTATACCCCTATCTGGGGCTTTGTATACCCTCTCTGGGACCCTGTATACCCCTATCTGGTGACTGTATACCCTATCTGGGGCCCTGTATACCCTATCTGGGACCCTGTATACCCCTATCAGGTGACTGTATACCCTATCTGGGACCCTGTATACCCTATGTGGGACCCTGTTTACCCCTACCTGGTGACTGTATACCCTATCTGGGACCTTGTACACCCTATCTGGAACCGTATATACCCCTATCTGGTGACTGTATACCCTATCTGGGACCCTGTATACCCATATCTGGTGACTGTATACCCTATCTGGGACCCTGTATACCCTATCTGGGGCTCTGTATACCCTATCTGGGACCCTGTATACCCCTATCTGGTGACTGTATACCCTATCTGGGAACCCTGTATACCCCTATCTGGTGACTGTATAGGGGTATGCCCTGTATATCCTATCTGGGACCCTGTGTACCCCTATCTGGTGACTGTATACCCTATCTGGGGCCTTGTATACCCTATCTGGGACCCTGTATAGCCCCATCTGGTGACTGTATACACTATCTGGGCCCCTGTATACTGTATCTGGGGCTCTGTATACCCTATCTGGGACCCTGTATACCCCTACCTGGTGACTGTATACCCTATCTGGGACCTTGTACACCCTAACTGAGGCTCTGTATACCCTATCTGGGACCATATATACCCTTATCTGGTGACTGTATACCCTATCTGGGACCCTGTATACTCCTATCTGGTGAATGTATACCCTGTCTGGGACCCTGTATACCCTATCTGGGACCATGTATACCCATATCTGGTGACTGTATACCCTATCAGGGACCCTGTATACCCTATCTGGGGCTCTGTATACTCTATCTGGGACCCTGTGTACCCCTATCTGGTGACTGTATACCCTATATGGGACCCTGTATACCCCTATCTGGTGACTGTATACCCTATCTGGGGCTCTGTATACTCTATCTGGGACCCTGTATACCCCTATCTGGTGACTGTATACCCTATCTGGGAACCCTGTATACCCCTATCTGGTGACTGTATACCCTATCTGGGGCTCTGTATACCCTATCTGGGACCCTGTATACCCCTATCAAGTGACTGTATACCCTATCTGGGAACCCTGTATACCCCTATCGGGTGACTGTATACCCTATCTGGGACCCTGTATACCCCTATCTGGGACCCTGTATACCCCTATCTGGTGACTGTATACCCTGTCTGGGACTCTGTATACTGCTATCTGGGGCTCTGTATACTGCCATATGGTGACTGTATACCGCTTTCTGGGGCTCTGTATACTGATATCTGGTGCTCTGTATACTGCTATCTGGTGATTCTGTATACCTCTATCTGGTGACTCTGTATACTGCTATATGGTGACTCTGTATACTGCTGTATGGTGACTGTATACTGCTATCTGGGGCTCTGCATACTGCTATATGGTGACTCTGTATACCTCTATATGGTGACTGTATACTGCTATCTGGTGATTCTGTATACCCCTATCTGGTGACTCTGTATACTGCTATATGGCGACTCTGTATACTGCTATCTGGTGCTCTGTAAGTGTATATTGCTATCTGGTCACTCTGTATACCCCTATCTGGTGACTCTGTATACCCCTAGCTGGTGACACTGTATACCACTATCTGGTGATGCTGTATACCCTATCTGGTGATGCTGGGCTGTATACTCCTGACACAAGGGGTGGAAACTATAAGGGGTGGGGCTTATGAGAAGTGTGAGGGGTCAAAAAGGAAGGGCGGGGTCTGGCGCCCCCCCATCCTAAAATTTCACCAGCCGCCACTGGTCTTGATTGTGTCTGCGGACATGATTCTGTAAGGTTCTGAAGGGCTGATTTACTCAAGACAAATAGGCTTTCATTTTGTAAAGGAAGCTGCACTTTACAAGAGAATTTGCCCTACAGCTTGGTGAGTGTGGTGTAGTTTCACTTTGCAAAGAATACCCAATCATGTGCTAGAAAAATAAAAAACAGCCTTTTTTGATTTGATGTTAGAAATCAACAGAACCTCACCTCATTCCCTAAGCTGTGGGGCCAAATCCCTTGCAAATTCAGCTTCCCTTGCAAAGTGAAAAACGTATTTGGTTTTAGTAAATCAACTCTTTTGCCTGTGTGGACATGTTTCAAGTTGTATAAGCACAGAACTGATTGCGTCTCAGCAAAGATTTTTATTGTGTCAGGACCATGCTGATTGTTACTGTGGATATGTTTCTGGTTGAGTCAGTACAGTACCGATTGGGTCTCAGTGAACATGTTATTGGTTGTAATTGCAGGAATTTAGCTTAAATTGGTTTGGTTCTGTATGTTGTGTGTGTTGGGGAACAGGGTGGCACAAGGTAGCTGGCTTAGGGGAGAAAAAAAGTCCTGGCAGTGGTTAACAGTAGAGTTGAGCGAACTTCTAGAAGTCCGGGTTCTGCTGGTTCGGCAGAACTTCGGGACAAAGTCCGGGTCTGGACAGAACCCGAACTTTGTCCCGGACCCCGAACCCCATTGAAATCAATGGAGACCCGGACTTTTAGGTACAAAAAGTGCTGTAAAATAGTCCTGGAAGCTCCTAGAGGTCTGCAAAAGGACAAGCCCAAGACAGGTCTGGGCCTGAAACAGGGCTTCAAGACGGCTTGGTCGTCTTGGGCCTGAAGATCTTCAAGCGAGTTGAGATGACAATTGGTGACGGTCCTGAAAAAAAGAGGGGATTCGGTCGATGGAACACGGTGGGACAAGGGGTTGTGTGTGTTGTATGTCTTGGTTTGGTTAAATTCGATTTAAGGACGTTAATGTTGGTTATTGTACAAGTGACTCTGGGTTAGCCATGACATGACTGAGTTGGTCTTTGTATAGGTGTCATTGTTAGTCGTACCAGGACTGTGTTATTTTTAGAAACGACTCTGCGTTAGTC